>APFE031003512.1:82848-95382 GCA_000404065.3 Pinus taeda | reverse complement strand
CTCCCTCTCTTGTAGGTGATAGAGATTTTGGAGGGGGATTCCTCCTTTGTCACAGTAGGTGCATCCTCAATGATAATGGGTTCTTTTGATGGTGGCTGGGGCTTGCCCACCTTGACTCTGGTGCTCGTTCAGGCTTTGAAATACATCGATGTCTGTCTTTTTATTTTTCCCTTTTGCTTAGCTAGAGTGCTCAATGAAGCAAGAACATCTGCTGCTTCCCTTGCCAGTGTTTCAGGGGATACTGCTTCCTGTTGTTTTTCTTCTTCACCCTCTGTAGTTTTGCCTATGTTGGCTGTTTCTGTTTTAATTTCTACTGTCTTAGGTGGTGTTCTCTCCTTTTCCTATTGAGTTTCTACCTTCCTAGTGGCTGTCTTTTTCTGAGATGTCTTGGTCTTCTTCTTCCCTGCTTTTGGCCTCTTTCTCTTTTCTTCTTTTGATGTTGTTTCCTTCTCAGCCTTAGTTTCAACTGTGGTTGTGTCATTTTTCTCTTCTTCTCTCCGTTTTCCCTCTTTTTCTTCTTCTACTTGAATATTTTGTGCTTCCTCATGGATTTTCTTTTCAATTTCCTCTATCTGCTCCTCCTCTTCACTGCCGGAGGGACTAAGTTCATATATGAGAGTTTTTATGTCGTCTTCCCTAGTCATATCCCTAAAAATTTCCCAGGCTATAGGGATGGTGTATATGTGGAGGGCATCCTCTACCAACAATTTAATGAGCCCATGGTGGGCCACCTAGTCTGGGACCCAGGCATTCAATGTGGTGCCACACTCTATCAAAGACTGGAGGAGAAAATATGGCAGACTGAGTTTTCTAGCTGCAAGTAGGTCCATTCCATATCTTAATTCATGCAATAATCTGAAGTGATAACCATAGACTATACTATATCTTCCTTCACAGGAGATATATTTCATGATCTGGTAGCTGACCTCACCCCATGGATGAGGTAAACTTGTCCTTCTGATCCCATTCTTATCCTCTACAGGATGTTCATCAGGCTGAAAAATGTCTTTTTAGAACCTATCCTAGTGGTTTTTCTTCTTTGCTCCAAAGGAGCCCAAGTGGAAGACCTGTGATTTTGCTGATAAATTCTGGTGTAATCTCTATGGTTAGACCCCTGAAACTGACTATAGCATGTGTTTTCGAATGGGGTCTTAAGGGAATTAAGAATTCCTCGGTCACCTCCTCATCATATCCATGAATTCTCTCAAAGAAAATCATCCAGTTCTCCCTGGTGAAGAGGGCTACCACCTCTGGGTGTTCATGCAATTTGTTGGAGTTCAAAGGCTCCTTTCTCATAAAATCTCCTGGCATGGAGTTTAGTGACTTCTGGAAATGCTCAGGTGAGGAAGAAGGCAACAAATTTCAAAATCGGAAACAGAGGAGTAGCTGAGGTTTATCTTTCTAGAATCAGAGAGGGAATTCTTCGTGTTTCTGTCTTTCACAACACCAATGTTCAATTTTTCCTCCCTTCAAACCCTATTCTCAACCTGAATTTACTGCTCGGGTTTTTCTTTTTTGAGAAAATCAATATTTTGACAAAACAAAGAGTACAGGAAATAGTGCTTTTCTTCTTTCTCACAAAATGAACAGGCTTCCAAATGCAAATTCACAATTTTTCACATGCTTGATTTTCTATGGTTGCACCTCTTTTTTTTTTATAGAAGAATACGAGGAAGAAAAAAAGACAGACTTTTAGTGCAAAGAAGAGAACAGAGAGATTGTATAGAATTCAA
Organism: Pinus taeda; assembly: GCA_000404065.3. Taxonomy (NCBI): domain Eukaryota; kingdom Viridiplantae; phylum Streptophyta; class Pinopsida; order Pinales; family Pinaceae; genus Pinus; species Pinus taeda. The sequence goes on along the minus strand of APFE031003512.1, from coordinate 93,649 downwards.
AAAAACATAGGCAGAGTTTTGTGCTCACATTCCTTTCCTTTTTCACCCTAATACTTTGCTTCTAATCCCACCACCTTGTATAGATATATCACATGCAGAGTGGGTTTCTGACCTCTCTTCGAGCTCGAATTTGGTAAAAATTTTGAATTTTTCCTCTGCAGAGATGCTCTCTAGCCTTCTTGTAGAAAGCCTCCTGTAGACGGTGCTACTGCTCCTGTAGAATGCGGTAATGCTCCTGTAGAGCCCGATAAGCAGGAGGGTTTTGAAAAATGGTAGAGAATGACTAGTTTGCTATTTTGAAGGTGGTAGGTGAGTTATTGCAGTCGAGAACTCGTCAATGCAAATGAAAACAAAAGGTGGTGGAGGCTTCGATTGCAGTGTACTTAAGCTAATGGCGTGATCTGTGGTGATGAGGTGAGGTGGCAGGATGGGTACGTTATCCCCATTCGGACCGTTGGTCCTACTCCAATGCCATTATGGTATTTCATGTCGCCTGCCCCCCGCCATCACTTCCATTATTCCTGTTATACACCGCCACCACTATCGATTCTGAGTTTTCCTTCCCAAGTTGATGGATCACACATGCTGACTGCGTCTTCTAAACTGTTGTTTGAATTGGACGATGCATGCTTGAGCTGAATGAGGGTGGTTTGAACTGAACGAGGGTGGTGAGTTAGATGGCCACTAATTTCATTTGATCGCGACCATCTCAATGGTTCATGCAGTTCCTAAATAATATTCATGCAATAGAGGAACATGTTTAGCCACTTACCTATTAGTCGCTACTGTTCTCTGCATGCTTAGATTTTGGCACCTTGTTTTTTATTACTGCTGGTGCTGGTGCTTGTGGCCTTTGCATTGGTGGTGTCTGCTGGTGATTTTTGATCAGGAACCGCTCCTTGTACGTTGTATACATCTTCGCAGCACTGACCCTGCCTATGGAGCTTGTTTTTTTAAAGGGATCAACTGTTATAGGAATCCTGCAGGATTTCCTGTAGCTGCTTCTCCCTCTAAAATTTTTGGCTGATGCTTGAACAGGGAATGAAGAGACAACTTAAAAAGGTTCTGAAGGAAAGGAGTAACAGCTGGAATACATCAGGTAAGAAACAAGTGAAGAATGCTATTGTTTTATTCATCATCATTTTTTTTCTTAAAAATGAAAGAAACAAAATTTCTGTGTTTTCTGTGCAGAGAAGGAAAAGCGTGTGGAAATGTGGGTGTGCAGGGACAAAATGGAGAATTAGGAGGATGAATGGTGGCAGGAAGGTCCACAGGCCCTCTCGACAAATTTCTAGCCCTCAGATTCTTCTCTGAACTTGATTTTGGGCTCTCTGTAGTTTCTACAGGGGCCTCCTATAGAATGCACAGAGTTTCCTGTAGGATGCAATATTTCCAGAAAAAGCGAGACCAAGGCCTAGGAAAAGACAATGGCGATGGAGGAATGAGCTATCAAGGGTGTATGCAACCTGGCCATGTCTTTTTTCTCTTGTGTGACCTTCCTGCAACCTGTAATGCATTCAAAAGAAGTTAGGTTTTTTTTCATGCTTTTCTTTTTTCTCTTTCTCTCTCTTTTTTTTTGGGTGCCTCCAGGAGGTTTTCACCCTCACTGCCTACCCTGGGTGCCTCCAAGAGGTTTTCACCCAAGGATTTTTTATTCTTTTTCTATTTTTTCCTTTTTTTTTTGTTTTGTTTTTTTTAGCTCAAGGTGTGGGTGGAGTGGAGGTAGAGACCTGATCCACTACCAACACTGTTTTACTCAGACTCTCAATGAATTCCTGCTTGGAAAGGGGCTCCTATAGATCTTCAACCTATGATCGTTGGAGAGCATGGAGATGGCTTCTTCATCAATGGTCCGGATTAGGACTCAACTATTGTCATTGCATTTTTCTACTGTGTATGGTCCCAGCCATTTTGTCCCCAGTTTGCCCTTGAAATCTTTATATCTTGAATCATATAGTAGAGCTCAATCTCCTTCTTGGATTTGTTTTTCTTTGAGGTGTCTATCATGCCATATCTTTCTTTGAAGTTGGACTACCTCTACGTGGAGAAGGGCCTACAATCTCTACTCATCCAATCCATTGAGCTAAAGTAACCTTTCCTCTTGTGCATGGCTGAGATCTAGGTCCAGCTGAGCTGCCATCCTTAATGTGTTATATTCAAATTCTATTGACAGCAAAGCCTTCTTCCCATAGACCAGCTTATAGGGTGTGAACCCTGTGGTGGATTTCCACATGGTGTTATAGGCCCAAGTGGCCTCAACCAATCAATTTGCCCAATATTTTTTGCTGCTGCTCACTGCCTTAGTCAAAATCCCTTCCAAAGCTCTGTTAGTGACTTCCACCTGGCCATTTGCTTGCGGATGATAAGGGGTGGAAGTTTTGTGCTTAATCTTGTGGTGTGTGAGCAGGTCTTCAATCAAATTGGAGGTAAACTGACTCCCTTGATCTGTAACTAATTCTCTTGGATAGCCAAACTTGTAAAAGATATTTTCCATCAAAAACTTAGCTACTTTTTCTTTTGTTGCTGCCTTGATCGCCTTTGTTTCTGCCCATTTTGTCAGATAATTAGTACACACAATGATGTAAGATTTCTGTTTTGAAGGAGGGTTGATGGGACCCAAAAATTCCATGCCCCACTTCTCAAATGGCTCGAAAGTTACTTGAGGTTGTAGGGGCATCTCATCCCTTGGAGTAGGTTTCCCCATCCTTTGACATCAATCACATTGGCTGATATATTTTCTGACATCTTGATGAAGAATGGGCCAATAGTAACCTACTTGCAGAATTTTTAAGGCAATCCTTTTTGCTGCAAAATGGCCCCCATAGGGCCCATCGTGATAGGTTAGGATAATGTCAAAAACTTCCTCCTCTCTGACACATCGCCTCAAAATCTGGTGTGGGCCAAGTTTAAAAAGATTGCCCCCAATCCAGGTGAATGGGGCACTTTTCTTCACGATCTTGCTCTTCTCTTTTGAGGACAGGTGTGGCAGAAACTGTGCTGAAACCAAGTAATTTACTATATCATCAAATCATTGAGAAAGTACTGAAATAGAAAATAGGTGTTCATCTAGCATTTGATCATCCACCATTCCTTCTTCACCTGCAGGCAGATTTAATCTAGACAGAAAATCAGCAACAACATTTTCTTTATCCGGCTTATCAACAATGGTCATATCAAATTGCTACAATAAAAGTAACCATCTAATAATATGAGCATTTACATCTGGTTTATTCACCAAATACCTAATTGCAACATGATTGGTGTGTACGAATGTTTGATAGCTGGTGATGTAGTGTCTGAACTTATTTAGGGAATGGACTACAACTAGGAGCTCCTTTTCGGTTACAATGTAGTTTAATTATGCCTTGGACAGGTTCTCACTGACAAAATATATGGCATAAGGTAGCTTCTCATCAACTTTCCCTAAGGCTACTCGTATTGCTTTGTTCGAGGCATCTATGTGAATATGGAAAGGTAGGGCCCAGTTTGGACCTCTCAAAATTGGGGTAGTTACCAGTTTACCTTTCAAGGTATCTAGAGCCTCTTGATAGTTTTTAGTCCATGTGAACTTAGCATCTTTTCCCAAAAGACCAAACAATGGAGAGGCTAGCTTACTAAAATCCTTAATTAATCTTCTATAATACCCTACTAAGCCTAGGAAATTTCGAACATCTCTTACCTTTTGAGGAGGTGGGACCCTTTGGATGATATCAATCTTGTTGGGATCCACCTGTAATCCTTGCTGAGAAATTGTATGCCCTAGCATGGTCCCTTCAGTCATCAGGAATTCACATTTTTTAGCACTGAGGGAGAGGTTCATTTCGATGCATTTGGCTAAAACATTTCCCAGGTTAGTCAGAGCTTCCTGGAATTTAGAACCTGAAGAGGTAAAGTCATCCACATAGATTTCCGCTGAATCATGAACCAGTTCAGCAAATATGCTTAGTATTGCTCTCTGAAAAGTGGTGGGGGCATTGCACAACCCAAAAGGAAGGACTCGGTATGCAAAAGTACCCCAAGGATAAGCGAAAGTGGTCTTATCTTGGTCTTTCGGGCTGATTTGGATCTGGTTGTACTCGCTAAACCCATCTAAGAAGGAGAAGAACTTCTTTCCTGCCAGGCCATCTAACACTTGATCTATGAAAGGCAAAGAGAAATGGTCCTTCTTAGTGGCATTGTTTAGTTCTCGATAGTCTACACAAATTCTCCACTTCCCATTTTTATTTGGCACTAGCACAAAGGAGAGACCCATTCGCTATCAGAGATGGGGTAGATGAATCCTGCATCCAGTAACTTTTGTAGTTCTTCTTTGACAATGTCCTTAAGGGCTGGATTCATCCTCCTTTGAGGCTACTTGATTGGTTTACAATATTCTTTAATGTAAATGTGATGAGTACAGACTGAAGGGTGGACTCCCTTCATCTCCTTATAGCTCCAAGCAAAACCATCCAAGTGGTTTTCCAATAAGTTACATAGTTCTTTCTCCTGAGAGGTGAATAGGGATGAGTTGATCCTCAAGGTTCTTTCTGGGCTGAATTCCACATTCTTCACTCAGAGAGAGGTCGGATCGGCCATACAAAGATCAACTACAAGATTGGCCTAGGTTTCTTCCATCAACTCTTCTAATGGCAACATACTGGGGGGTGGATTCTGAATCAAGTTTTCAATAAGGTCATCCTCGGTTTGTGGCCCCCCCATGGTAGCCTCTACTGTACACAATGGTGCGGAATAGACTTCATCTTCATCTTCCTCATCCATCCAGAGAGGTAAAGTATGTTCTAACAGAGGTTGGGAAGGAGGATATAGGACCATCTGCTTGGACATATGCCCATTCTTGATTGTCATGTTCCCAGCTCGACAACTGATGTAGGCATCTGTAGTAGCCAACCAAGGTCTTCCTAGGATGAGAACCAATAAATTAGCAGGGTACTCCCAGGAATCAATAGAGACCATTACATATTCCACAGTCCCCTCAGTGATCACGGTGGAGCGGTCTGCTAACTGCAGGATTGTGGTGGTCTTTCTCAGGGAACCCTGAAGCTTGAATTTTAGCATAGTGTCCCTACTCATCACATTAATAGTAGCCCATAGATCAATCAAGGTATGGGGGATTATGGTGCCATTGATGTGGACATCGACTATAGGACTCCCAGGGTCTAGATATTTCAGACATATTACCTACCCCAACATTAGGTTAGACAGTTGTCCTATGAAATTGATAGTTGGAGCATCTCTCTTGCACCTGCTTGGGAGCCTGAAGCACTTCTCCTTGATCATCTTGTTGTATATGGGCACATCCTTTATGGCTTGGAGAAGTGGTATCTTTACACATAACTGTTTTAATTCTCCCAGAAGTTTAGTTTCTTCTAGGGTCGGTTGTGTAGTTCCAGTTAGTCTCTCAAGAGAGGGTGGAATGACTTTTGGTTCACTTTCCTGTTTTTCTTCCTCATCCTCCTTAGGAGGAGGTTGGCTATCTGGGAGAACCTTCCCAGATCATAGGTTAATCTCCTAAATCTCCACAGTGTAGGAAAAACATGATGTTTCTCCACTATATACCTGCTGGGCCTGTCTGTTGTTGGGGTTCGGGTTCAGTTGAGTGGGTATTTGGGGTTTTCTTAGTGGAGCAGGAGGTAATGGTTGTGGTTGAGCAGGTGGTGGAGGCAAAAGAGTGGGAGGAGAGTTGTACTAGAGCCTCCACCCCTAATGAGGTGCATTCCATTGAGGCTGTGGCTAAGCATAAGAGTGAAACAAATGAGCGACTGGCGGAGCTTGGTATTGAGGAGGATATGACCAAGGAGGGGGTGTGGACTAGGAAGGATGAGCAGGGGGACCCAAAGAAGGCATGGAAGTGGCTTTTGGGGTTGTAATAAGTTTGGGATGTCCCTTGCATTCCTTGCTGCTAAGGTCTAGGTCCATGTGGCCTCCTTTGGTTCATGAAATAGAGTGGTTCAATGGCTCCTTCGACCCCTTGATATGCAGCTTTAATTCTGGGCAAGGAAGGGCACTGATTCGTAGGATGGTCTTCTTCACAGACTAAACACACTTCTATAGAGTGCAATGGACATTCGTTCCTAGGATGCTTTCTAGTGCACCTGGGACAAAAGATGGCCAAAGCCCTCTCGGCTTCCTCTTGCTTCCTTTTGATATGAAAGGTATCCATTTGCATGGCAAGAGTCTGCCTCAACTCGCTCTTGAAATCTTCCAGCCGATTCTCAAGTTCGTTTCTAAGGGATGAAATGGATGAGGATGTACTGGCTAAAGGTTGACTTCCCCTACCTCTCTTTCTAGCTGACCTAGAATGGTTTCTAAACATAGTTTTTATGTCATCATAAGGCAGTTGGTAGATGTCTCCCCCAACCAAAAAATGGAGGGTATCTAGAAGTTCTTCAGGGACTCCTCTGAGTAGAACCAACTTTAGAGATTCGGGGTCAAGTGTGCACTTGGCCCTTTTATAACTGAGTTGAAAACTTTCTTCATAGTCTTCAAAAGATTCATCACTTCTCATGGTCATTCGGAAGATTTATTCCTTGGTATCCTTTGACCTATAGTAGTCCCGGTATTTGTTGTTAAAGGCTTGCTGCATCTGAGCCCAAGTTGTGATACTGTTTCCAGGGAACCCCATGAACCAGCGCAATGCTGCATCCTTGAGGGTAGAAGGAAACAATTTCAACTTCTGCTCGTCCTCTGTATAGTCATAGGTTCGACAGAGAACAACAAATTCAAACAAGAAGTGTTGGGTTGTGTTATATTCTTTCCACATAGTTAACAGGGGGTTTGAGGGGTACCCGTAACCCCACTTTATGGGGTCTGGGGCAGCACCCCGGAAAATTTTGGTTTTGGACCCTATGTTAGGTTGGGGGACCCACCTATGGTTTTGTGCATGGTTTTCGGTCCATGGTATTGGACGCAATGGTTTTCGGTCCATGGTATTGGACATGATAGTTTTCGGTCCATGGTATTGGATGCTTCGGCATGTATAAATATGTATTGTAACATTGAAAGGAATATAATGAAAAATCAGGTTGGTAGTCTCGGTTTTGAGATCCAGTGGGAAATCTCTGTGTATATGTGTTTTATGTGTTATGCTCTCGCATTTTTATTTTTCCTGTGATTTAGGATTCATATGCAGGTAATTTTTGTACAGGGTTAAAACCTACAGGTTGTACAAACCAACATATTTTTCAAACAACTAATCCAACATCAGTACCTTAACTTTTTCATGAAGATATCATATTGAGAATGTTTGAAAAATGGTGGGAAATTTGGGCAGTGACGATCTCTCTTTTGCAAGGGTGATGCGCAAAGAGTGATAAGATTTCACTGTTTTGATTTTTTTTTGTTAAATTAGAAAAACCAATATTAATGGAGATATTGGTATTTTTTACTAAATTTTGTGAACTTACGAAATGTAGCTTTAACCATTCACCTTAAGATGTTTTTTACAATATAATTTCCCAAGTCTATTTAATATCTTCATTATCATAAAAACCAACCTATATCCATCTTACTCCACATCTACCACTCTTAGAGGGATGAAATGTATTTATCCAATTAAGATGGATCTAAGCTAATATAATTTCCCCTTTAAATAGTCTATGCTCACATGAATACCATGGTATTACCATGGGTCATCATAAACGTGCAGCTTAAAAACTACTATTAGTAATTTATAAAAATTAATAAAATTAATAATTGACTTTTATTTTAACCAAGTTAAAATGTTTAAGTGACATTAAATTACAATATCCATTTTTACTCTTGATCTACCAAGCCCTGAGATGGATCAAATATTTTTTCACTCTATGCTAGTTTGCATATCACGATATTTGATCCCTCTCTGCACTTAGTAGATTCGAGTAAAGATGGATCTATGCTGATCTAATTACCCCCTTTAAATAGGCTACATTCCACGTGAATACCATGGGTCAATACCATGTGCCATCTTTATTTTTATTTATACTAATATTAGGGTTAATAATGTTTTTTGCATGGTATTAATAGTAATTTGGCCCATGGTATTTGGGGCATACTATGTGGTCCATAGGCTTCACCTAAATGTAACACATTTTTTGAGTGTTCGTAAATATAAGGTGACTTATGGAGTAAATATAAAAAATGTTTTATTTTTTTACCATACCTCTCGTTTATTTATATTTTTATTAATTTACCATACCTCTTTTATAAATATGGTATTTGTCCCATAGGATTCACTTAAATAAAACCTCTTTTTTGAGCCTAGAAAGAGGGTTATTGACTAAATATAAAAACATATTTTATTTATTTACCATACCTCCACTTTATTTATATTTTATTTATTTACACCCTTGCATGTTTGTAAATATAAGGTGAGTTATAGAGGAAATATAAAAAAAATGTTTTATTTATTTACAATGCCTCTAGTTTATTTATATTTTTATTAATTTACCATACCCTTTTTATAGATATGGTATTTGGCCCATAGGATTCACTTAAATAAAACCTCTTTTTTGAGCCTTCTTAAATAGAAAGAGTGTTATGGACTAAATATAAAAAGCGGTTTTATTCATTTACCATACCTCTAGTTTATTTATATTTTTATTTATTTACCATACCTTTGGAGTAGGTATAAAATGAGGTTTTATTTACTTAGCATACCTCCACTTTATTTATATTTTTATTTATTGGGACCAAATAAAACCTCCCAAACCACCTCCCAAACCAGAAAATGCGAGATTGCAAATGAATTTGACATTGCAAAGCAGAAAATCAGGCCATTGTAATGGAATATAACCTTCCAAATTAGGCAAATTTCATAGTTTATCCACCCCTTTTTTGGGGCTAAAATGAAATAAATAATTATTTTTTAAATAAAAGTTGGGCTAAATATATGAAGGGGGTGTTTTATAAAAATTTCATCCCTCTAAAATGAAAAACCCCTTAAATGTCGCCCTTGGGCTCAAATTCGCCCATAAAATCTACCATGGTGCATAATAATGGAAATTTCAATAGTTATGCCTTAGGGAATTGAAATTTTAAGAGTGTTGCTATCACGATTTTATTCCAAATGGAAATTTTCTTTAGTGTTTCTATACTAACCTACCCTAGTTTAAAGAAAGGAATACCTCCTTCAAGAGTAGGAGTACTTCAAATGTAGCAATGTGTGTAACAGAATGCTAAATATACTCACAATCATTTTGAAAGAATAAAATTCCACACATACTAGAAATGTATCAAGAGTTGTCGAATAATGAGGGAATAAAGTGTGCTAATGATTGTTTAAAACCAGGCTTCAATCGGATCCACATATTTATGATTTTCCAACTCATACAAATATTGTACAACTTGATAATCACTCTCTTGGAGGGATAAGGAATCTAGTGAAAGACAAAACAAATACCCCTTAAGTTTGGACTCAAATATTTTCTTTTCATAATGACAAGAATGGTGAAGGGAAATTATAGGATTTTGAGCTTGAACAACATTTTTAGAACACGTTCCAATGAAAGATTTCTCCTCTAATGGTATTTTAATTAGATATTCTCGGGGTGAATGTTTTGTAGTGATAAGAGATGCTTCCAAACTCATCCCTATCTCCAACCTCAAATATATATCATTACACTCAACATGGGAGTCAACGGGAAGAATAGTTGTCTTAATTGTTGCGCACCTTCCTTGTTTGGATTAGGTTCTGGGCTATGGTTTGGGCTAGGGTTAAAAATATGGTTAGGATTGGAGTATGGGATATAGTTTGGATTGGGGATAGAGTATGGATTAAGATAAGGTCTAGGGTATGGATTAGAGCTATCGTATGGATTAGGGTAAGGTTGCATAGGTAGTTGGGACCATGGAGCAGGATGACTAGGTGGTGCATTGGGAATAGATTGTGGTTTTTGTTACTTTTCAAGTAATTGATTTTTCATGAAATACTACCCTAGAAAAAAGGCTTCAAACCATTCTTGAGGCCATTGGGATGTCTGGATCGAGGACGAAGTCTAGGGAGAGGACCACTCTAGCAATGAAGTAGGATATTTAATTGGAGTAGGACTAAAAGTTTTCCATGGAATTGTAGGATTATAGATATGTTGAGGAACCTTATGAAGATAATAAGAATTAGTCCAATTATTAAATGGTGATGGGATTTGAGTTATACCTGATGTTTGATTCGATTCCTTTCTTGATTTCCTGAGGACCTTTAGTAATCCTGGCAGTGATGGGAAATGTTTTGTTGCATGAGCCTCTTAAATTTTTTTACAAACTTTCAGGCTACTAAGTGGACACCTTTCAAGGAAGTGTTTCTTCCTACAATTGGCACAGTAGATAAAAAATGGTTCTTCATCCTTCTTTTGTTCTTCCTGCAAATCATCCAATGTTGAGATCAAATATTTAATAATATTATATTTATGTTTAAGAAAAATAATAAGTTTTTCACTTGTGAGTTCATCATTGAATGATTTGTATGTCTTTGTAACAACATCAATCAGTTCAACAAGAAAGCTAGTATATCCTCTCAGCATGTGGAGAATTGTATATATAGGGGGGTTCTTACAATACCTAGTGTTGCGGGATATTATCCCCTAAGGTTCTTGGGTGGAACCCTAGCAGACTGAAAGTTGTCTAAGTCAAGAAACATACACACACACAGCCGTTTATGCTATAAAAACTACTTCTAGGGTGAGAAGGACATACCTGAGGTCCTACGTTTGGGTAGTTACTCAAGGGTGAAAACCCTTCTTCACGTCCCTTCTGCTCCTTTGTCCTGCAAAAACAACAATTCCAAGAATTGCAACAGTATATGGACAAAGATTTACATAAAAAATGATCT
>APFE031003512.1:43959-82828 GCA_000404065.3 Pinus taeda | reverse complement strand
TATTCCAAGGCCCTAAAATCCTAAAACTTGTTTGTGTAACTTAAAATAAAACAGTTCTAGTTGATTTTAATTAACGCTTGATTTTAAGGGCTGTTCTTTTAGGTCAAAGGATGGTGGAAGTGAAACTGATGGTGTGTTTTTGACGCAAAAAAGATTAATAAAACTTAAATATATGGTTATGCACTTTGTCATTGTTTTTCGATGAAAAGTAATCTTCTACAGGGTTCAAGAGGAAACTTCTACTGAAACAAATTTTTTGTTTTCTTTTCTATTCATGCATACTTCACGCTCAAAAGTTAACAAATCTATTTTATGCCAAAAGAGATGCAAATTTGTCCTAAATGCAATACTAAATGCTTGATGCAAGATTGAAAACTACTCTAACAAGAAATAAAAGTTGTTTTTGTTCATCAAATTTCTTTTTTGCCACTTACTATATTTAGATGGAACCAAAGATAGTACAATTCGTCTAAATATTAAAAGCAAAACTCAAGATAACAAAAACACTTTCATTCAACAAAAGGAAGCAAAATGAAAAGCAAGTTCAAGAAAGCGAAAACTAAAACTTTTCAAAAAGTTCACTTGAAAGTAGAAACAAAAACAAAAACAAAAAAGGGGTCCTTTTGAAAATGCTTTCAACAAAAATCGTCACTTCACAATCGAAACAAGCAAGAAACACTTTTTGCAAGTTTATACCCAACAAGGAATGAAAACTCAACAAAACACAAATGTGCTCAAAAGGGGTTTCGACAATGGAAGGCAGCAAGGGAAGCTTTGGTAGCAAAGACCAAAAAAGATCAAAAAGACGTTTCAAGAAAGTATCAAAATGACTACTTTGATGAAACAAAGAAGCAATAGGTCATAAAAAACTATTTCGTTAAGCAAACCAAAAAGTCACCAAGAACAAAGTTAAACACAAAGATTAATGACAATCGTTTCTGCTCTGATCACTCAGGGAAGCCAAGATTCCAATAAGGAAATCTTGTGTGTTTAAAGCAAAAATATGATGACACTCGCAAACACAAAACAAGACCAAGACTTCTTATAATTTAGAGAGAAGTTGGAGTAAGGACACTTGTTGGAAAACAGATAACTGATACTGACAAAGGTGACTGTTTAAACTGACTGAAACCACCAGAAACACTCCAGAGACAAAAAGGTTTATAAATCTTGAAAATTACCAAGTATACACGACTGCATTCAGTGCAGAATGCGTGTATACGCGACTGCGCCTGAGGAAACCAGCGTATACGCGGATTTACTTCAGACAACAAGCGTTTATATGCTTCTGTAACCAAGAAAAGCAGCGTGTATGTGGTCTTTCAATAAAAAAGAAACTCAAGAAACTGGTAAAACTCAAAAGTCAGAAACAGACCAAATGATAACAATAAGCCAGCAAGTTACTGAGCCCTGATAGGCTTGACAAACGCCTAACAAGGAACAACAAGGATGTTGTTCCCCAGCAGAGTCGCCAATTCTGTTGCGGGATATTATCCCCTAAGGCTCTTGGGTGGAACCCTAGCAGACTGAAGGTTGTCTAAGTTAAGAAACATACACACACAGCCGTTTATGCTATAAAAAGCTACTTCTAGGGTGAGAAGGACATACCTGAGGTCCTACGTTTGGGTAGTTACTCAAGGGTGCAAACCCTTCTTCACGTCCCTTCTGCTCCTTTGTCCTACAAAAACAACAATTCCAAGGATTGCAGCAGTATATGGACAAAGATTTACATAAAAAATGATCTTTATGTTATAAAAGAGAGGAGTTAGTTACAAACTTCTAAACATCTATTCAAGCATGAAATTCAAATATGAACATCATTAACATAAAGAAAGAAGCGTTTCGGGAACAAGACGTGTTTCTTTATTAGACAAATAGAATAGTATGAAAAAAGAGCAATATCACCTGAACCACTTCTGCAGGCTCAAAGCTCAGCCTCCTTCTGGATCCGTCCCGCCTCAAGCCTCTAGTAGGTCACCTTCCAATACTCACTCCAAGATGTCATGGGTAAAGAATGAACATCCAATCACAAGGAAACAAGGGTTTCCTGTACAAGATGGGGGAAGTGCAGAAGGCACAAGGGTCTTCAGACCTGATCAGGGGGAAAAAACTCAGTATAATAACCTTGCTCTATGATCTCTCCTCCCTTAGGCCTTCCCCTTGATGTCATTTTATACCAATTCCAAAGTAGTTTTTTAGTTAGGAATTGGTTGGGGACAATTGAGGCCACGGGCACTAACAGGTGATCAGCAGGTAAAACCCGCGATCTCCGCCCGAAAATAAGGAGTTTTATATTTTTTTAAGTGTTTTAATACATATACGCGGGTTAAGTATGTATGAACCCACGTATACACGCGTTTAACTCAGGGCAATGTCGCGTACAGGGAATAAAACACTGTTTTTTAGATTTTGGACCAGGTCTGGAAGGAGGGGTTGCCCTAGGCCATGGGTGTAGCATCACAAACCATAATGGTGAGATTTGGAGCTATAACACATGCGCAAGCCAGATCTTGTGTACAATTTAAACGTCCTTTGAAATGGTTACTTCATCTTTTTTTGTCTGAGTTCTTCCAAATTATTGGCCTGTGGGTTACATTCACGTTGGTTGATGTGGGATTCCTTAAGTTCTTCCAACGGATCTTTTCCTATCGACTCCAACTCATTGCTCCGGGAACAAGATCTAGAGTAATTTTTTCAGTACGTTAGGTTTTGCAGTCATTAGTGGTAGACTCCTTCACTATCGACAGTGAGAATACATCAATGTCTCTTGATTGATAGATTCTCTCAAGTGTTTGACTTCAACACATTTATACGCACTTGTTAGATTGTACTGGGGTACCTTGACTCTCATCATCATTATCGGTTAGTTGTCTCGCATTTGTTAACAGTATACATCAATGACTGGTAATCAAACATTTTATCACATGGTCGACTTCAACTCCTTTATTCCCATAGTGTAGAAATGTACCATCTGCGATCGGTGAAGACCTCGCGATGTGTCAGAATCTTGTTTCACTTGTCAAGGCCTTCATTTTTCTGTCGATGTTACCAACCACTCTTATATGGTACAGTTCATCACAACATCATCCGGTGTCTTGACACTCGAGTTTATGCAATACCACTATTCCACCTATATGATTTGGTATTAGTATGAGGATTAGTAATGTATCATCCATGATCACACATTCTTCAAGCATCATTGACCATATTTTCTTCTATATGTGATATTGAGACATAGCTCTATTGTGTTCCTTTACGGCTATTATCAAATGATCCATTATGTATTCTTCATTCTTCTCTATACGCTTATCTATACATGTTGGATCTGCTCTATACTTGATCATCAGACATGCTTTACTATCTCTAAGCATGGTTATGCTCGCCTCAGACATGAGTCTTCTTTCTGGTTCCTTCCATAGGTATTCAGTGGGTTGGACTGGTGATCTCCTCTTAGGTCCTCAAATGATCTCTGTTTTTACTTAATACATTTTAGCCATCATGTACCCCTTCTGGCCTCGTACATTAGGGGGCATTTGTTATAACATCATTCAGCACTCCTGTAGTTCTGATGCTCTGGTATAGTCTTGGGAAGCCCTTTCCCATATAGACTTGATCATTTATTAGAAAACTATATTTTTAATTCCATATGTGACTCTTCCCTTTAAAAAGCATGTACACACATGAGTACCATAATACAGAACCCACATATATTATTTAAAATATGAAAAAATAAAACAATATCCTATTTTTCGGGTGGGGTTTATGGGTTTCACTAAAACCTCCCTATAGGAGAATGTGGCCTAACTAAACCAACTGATTTTTGGTAGTACTTATTGTTTAACCTTAGAATTACCCTCTCCTTGACAGTTTTTCTCACCTTTTTCGCTCACTTTCTCATAAGATTGCAGACCCCAATCAATGATAAATGCTAAGTTTTATCTTAAGGAAAGCATTAGAATGACTACCATATTATATTTTCATGTTCTTGCTATTTGAGTATATTTTTGCAATTTAGCTACAAAATGCAGCCTATTCTGTAGCTAACTATGGATTCCATAGATATTCTCATGGTTTGGCAAGTTCCAGATGTCAAATGAAGAATTGGGCAACATGGGCATTTCTAGAATCATCTCTACATGGATTCTATCAATTCACCTAGTCCAAATCGACAGAAAAGCGAGCCTAAGATCATGGTCAAAGGTGGAATAGAGACATGTTATCTGGAAGAAGTGGGACTTGATTTTCTCTTTTGTAGGAAATCAAGAGTCCAACAGTCCTATTGAAAATATAATTCGAACTAGCCACCTATAGAAAGATTATCTCACAAATAGTTATGTTATTTTCCTTTAAATATCGGTTACATAGAACCAAGAAACAATTTAGAAATTAAGTGTTAAATTCAGGCCTTTTGCTGATACTCTGTATTCAGACTTCATTTTATCATAATATAAAGTTGGTGTGGCAAATGATTGGTTAAGAAAATATTTAACTAGCTAACAGCCCAACCAAATCAGTTTCAGAGGGTCCCTGCACTAGAGGAGGTTTTTCATTTGTTGTTTTTAGTTCAATTTCCATTACTCAGTTTTCAGCAAATCTGTTTTCTAATAAGGAAAGTATTTCATTCCAGTTTTTTATCAATAGCATTGTGATAAATCACAACTATGCAGCCTTTTTCTTCTAAGATATTTCATGGAGAAAAACAACTCTGTTTCCAATCTGAATTAAGATTGAAGTGATAAGAATACACAGTTGCTTAGTTTTCTTACTGTTTTACCATTCATTTTCTTAGAACATAATTGTCAATTAACTATGTTAATGGATGTTTTCAAAATCCATTTCAAGATGATGATGATCCTAAAATAAATGGTTAAATGTCTAATTCATACAGTGATTGAAATTACTCTGTACATTTTTATTAGCTTCCTAGGAACTTAGGAACTAAGGCATAATTGACTTCTTACACAACACTTTAGCAGGGTAATTCTTCACATTTTAATGTTGGAGAAAGTCAGACTTGCATTAGTTTTTTACAATTATTTTTACATGCTTTCACCTTTTTGCTTTCATATTCTCACTTAGTTGTATACTCTACTTATTTTTCTAGGACATTAAAGTACAGACAGTTTCTTATACTCCATCTCAAGAAGATCATATTTCATAATTGAATGCTAAAGTAACTAGAAGTACTTTAATTGATTTCATTTTCTGTCTTTACTTCAAAAAAACATTGTAATTTAATTTTTGGTTTTAATAATTAGATCCATGGATTAGGACTAATGATAAGATAATATAGATGCTCTATTTTCCAAATTACGTTCTAACTAGCCAACAATTTTTGGTTTAAAGAATTAGATTAACTTATGAACATTTCTTTAGATTCACTTAAATCTTCTTATAGTTTTAAGTTGAAAATTCTTAGACATCAAGGAAGAAAACCCCCCAAAACAACATAAAATACAAATCAAAGAGGTAAGAAAAACTTAACTAATCACATATAGTGCACCACACTTCATCAGTTTACAAACCCCGGTTGATAACTAATGCAAGCAATTTAGGACACTAAATTTACTAAACATTTTGGTGCCATTGCCGGGGAAGTGTAATTAGGTAACCTCATATTACATCAAAAAAATGATATGCATAGAGAAAGCGACTCTAGGGGTAGATTCATAGCTAGAGGCAAGAGTTTAATTCCTACAACACCACTTACTCCACCAATATTAAGGAGAGATACACCTCCTTCTCAAACTCATATTCCACATTTTACTAGCCATAGACTTCCTGAAGTTTTAAGGTCAGAAATTCAATCAAGAGGTTCTCCTACTTCATCCACTGAGGAAGTCCTATAGGAAGAAAATTTTGGATCTCCAATAGAAAGAGTAACCTTTTTAACCTCAACAGGGGAACATATTTTAGCTGAAGAATTAAAATTCCTAGTGGAGAGGACGAATGAGAACCCTTCTTCAATACACCATTTATAGAGGAACCAGAGGAAGAGCAATTAACCTTGCAGGTTGAACCTTATATTAGCTTGAAAGAATCTATAATGGCAGGAAGAGAAGGAGAAGAAGAAGTTATAAATGGAGAAAATTTACTATTTGGAGGAGGAAGAGGTGGAGGAAATAGGGAAGTTGATAATTCTTTTGGATTCCCTATAGTTGATGTAGATACAAATGCCACAATGAAAAATATCTCACCTTCTATCCTCCCTAATTTCCATGGATTAAAAAGTGAAGATCCTGAAACCTTTTTATTTGAATTTGAAGTCTTGTGCAGAACTTATGATTATTTACAAGACTCTCAAAAGCTTAAGTTGTTTCCTTCAACATTGAAAGGATCTGCTTTAAAATGGTTCATGGGGTTGCTCACTCAGTCTATTAGGACATGGAATGACATGAAGAATTAATTTTTGGAAAGGTATTTGGATTATTGTAGGCATATCAGTCACAAGGATGAAATGTTTAAAATGATGCAAAAAGAGGATGAAAATTTGGAGGATTTAATTGAAAGATTCAACTATAACATAAAAAGAGTAAAGATGGAGAACTTAGATCAGGATATTTTAAAAGCTCTTTTACTAAAAGCCATTAGAGATGAGTGGATAGACATCCTTAATATGACGAGGAAGGGGGATATCTCTCAACTCCCATTAAATGACATTGGATAATTATGTATTCATCTCTCAAGAGGAAAAGCCAAAACTGGGAAAGGTCCAAGAGATCCTTCTCTTACTAGAGTGAATAAATCTGCAACTGGATCAGTGAGTAGGGTAGAAATTGGAAACATGCTTGATGAATTTAAAAAAGATATTCTAGGGAGCCTTAGTGAACAAAGAGACACCCTTAAGATACAAAACAAGCAGAAAGCTGAGACTAATGATTTAGCTATTTTCTATTCCAAATGCAAAAAGAAACATGCTTTAAGAGAATGCCCTTTGGATGCAAAAATCATAGAGAATTGTGTGATTTGTTTAGAAAACCATGAAACCAAGAATTGTCCTTCAATTTTTGGTCTTAAGGCTATTTTTCAAGAAGAAACAACTTCAAATCCAATATAATATCTTTTCTTTGTCTCTAGAAGACCTTGGCAGTGGCCACAAACCTAGGGTTTTAACAACTAAATGTATAATCAACCCCCACCAAATTGGAATTCTTAGCAGCAAACTTGGCCTCAACATCAATCTTAATCTCAATTTCAAACTTGGGCCCAAGGAATGCAAAACCCCTATGGAAGATTCTCTCAATACTATCAATATCCTCCATCATATCCAAACTATACTCCCCAACAAATTCCTCATCAAAATCAATAGCCCCTACTTCAAAACCAAAATTCTCAACTTTCACTACCATTCCCATAGAGACGAAATCAACTACCTACCCAACCATTACCAAACCCCAACAATAAAAATCCTCAGAATACCTATATGGTGGAAGAACAATAATTTCCAACCTATATGATCACTCCTCTATATCTCATTGATGTCCAACTAAGATTTGGGATGATATTAGAAAACAAAAATCCTTCTATAGTTATTCAAGAACAAGACAATTCTAAGGAAGATTCTATACAACCAAATAATTTTTTTGAAGAAGGAACATCTCTTCAAAACCAAAACACTGAATCTGAAAAACAAAAAGAACCAATAAAATCAACTTCTATCATAGAGAAACCATCAATATCTACTTCTACAACTCCTTTTCCTGAAAGATTGCAAATTGATAGAGGGGTAGAAGAGCATATTATGTTGCCTAATTATGATTTTTTAGATGAATTGAAAAATGTCTGTATCAAAATCCCTTTGTTAAAAGCCATTAAGGAGATTCCAATTCTAGCAAAAACAATAAAGGAGTTGAGCATGAAGAAACCAGGAAGAAAAACAAAAGAAGTAAAAAGAATTCAGCTTGTAGGAAAAATAGCAGACATAATGATGGGAAAAATTGCCATACAAAAATATTTAGATCCAGGAAGTCTAGTTGTAAAAACACATATCAAAGGAGTTGAAATTCCAAATACATTGATTGATTTAGGAGCAGCAATAAACATCATGAGCAAACAAACCATAGAACAACTCAAGCTTCCTAAGCTTCTTTATACACCTACATTACTGCAATTGGCAGATAGATTTGTAATCAAACTAGAAGGTGTGTTAGAAGATATTTCAGTATCCCTAGACTCTTGGGAGTACCCTGCTGATTTTATGATCTTAACCCCTAAGAAAAATCTAGGAGGACATCCACTTATATTAGGAAGACCTTGGCTGGCTACAACTGATGCTTTCATTAGTTGTAGATCCGATGATTTGTATATTTTTGATGGTAGCTCAACTAAGAAATTCACTCTATATCCTCCAACAAGAACAATCATAGAGATAGATGACAAAGAATGGATTGATGATGAAATGATATTCAACCTCTCTTTACTATTTCAACCTTTAGTGAAGATAGTCAAATCTTAAATACAATGGAAAATTTTGAATCATCTCCAAAATATGAACATGATCAATTTCAAGAAAAATCTAATATTGAATATTTGTCATCTAGGCAGATGTCTCTTTATTCTATGGAAGAATTTGATAGTTCTACAGTTGAAATATTTCTAGGAAAAACATTGAACATAAACAATAAATTGGAAAAAGTACAACAGGAAAAGCTAATCAAAACATTACATCAACATTCTTCTGCATATGCATGGGAATACATTGACATAAAGGAATTAGTCCTAAGACTTGTATACATCACATCTACATTGAGGAAAATTGTAAACCTATCAGACAACCTCAAAGAAGGATGAACCCCAATCTTAGGGAAATAGTGAAGGAAGAGTTACAAAAATTGCTGAATGTAAACTTCATTTACCCAATTTCAGACAACCAGTGGGTTTCCCCTCTAGTGATTGTGCCTAAAAATAATGGTAAATGGACGGTATGCATTGATTATTGAGAATTGAATAAAGCTAGCCTAAAATATCATTTTCCTTTTCCCTTTATAGATCAATTGTTAGATACATTAGGAGGTAAGAAGTATTTCTCATTCCTGGATGGTTTTAGTGGTTACAACCAAATTTAGGTAGCACCTGAAGATCAAGATAAAACCACATTCACTTGTCCATGGGGAACTTATGCCTATCAAGTACTTCCTTTTGGATTGTGCAATGCACCTGCAACATTCCAAAGGGCAGTACTAGGAATTTTTTCTGATCTAATACATGATTGTGTAGAGGTGTATATGGATGACTTTACAGTTTATGGGAATACATTTGAAGAAGCTTTAGAAAATATGGAAAAGGTTCTTAAAATATGTAAGGAAGCAAACCTTTCACTAAAACATGAAAAATGTTTTATGATGTTTACAGAAGGGATTGTTTTAGGACATCACATTTCAGGAGATGGAATTAATGTTGATAGATCTAAAGTTGAATTCATCTCTAAACTACCAATTCCAAATTGTCAAAATGATTTTAGAAGCTTTCTAGTATTGACAGGATACTATAGAATATTTATAGAAAAATTCACTAAACTAGCATCCCCACTGTTGGGCCAAAGTGATTGCATATCATTTAATTTGTCAACCTGGCATTTTCTTAAACTTGTGAAGCATGCGTGAATTGTATGTGCTAGAAATTCTCTTTCAGTTTAGATAAATCTAACTACAAAATAACGAAACCCAATTCATCTAATCTATGAAATCAAATAATGAAAATGAAATTCAATTAACCTGTGAAATAAAAAATAACTAATGTATAGTTAGTTACTCCAGCATTCAATTATGAAGTGTTACCTTCTTCAGATGATATGTAAGAAACTATTTATACTTTAACTTCTAACATCCTAAAAAAAACAAGTAAAGTGTGCAGAAATTAACTCAATAATTGCATGTGTTAAATATTCAATCATTAAATCTTGAAATATGATTAAATCATTATCTTGAAATGATATTTATCAATATTAGTTAATGCAATTAAATGAGGATCTTAAAAGCAAAAATTAGAAACATGAAAAAGTAAAGCTCAATGATTGCATAGGTTGAACATTAAATCACCCAATTTGAAGTCACCTTCTTGGCCTGATCCTTTATTCAATTACACAATGAATTGATGGTTTGATCTAAGAAAGTAAATAACAGAACATGAAAGGAAACTAAATAACTATGAGCCCTTGCCTCAAACTTAATCCAATTAGAAAATACATAAATCTTCCCTATTGAAATGTTTTCAGGAAAGCAAAGATTACATAGTCATTCTAAAACTAATAGTAAGAAAGCAAATAAACTTTAATCTATAAAAGCAATTGAATCTCACAATCATTAGATGGCCATTCCAATGGTGTAAGAGGATGGCAAGTGAAGAAGCTCCATATACAAGCAAAACTAAATCTTCAAATCTCCAAATATGAGCTCCAAATTCTCTATTAAAAACATGAGCATTTCTCCCACTTTACACATGCCTTCCAAAGGGGAAGGCTCTCCTATTTATACAAAAACATAAGAAGCTACCCTATTTAATGAAGATCCACTAAAATATCATATAGTTACAACCAAATAGCTCATAATGAGACACATATCTCCTAAGTATTTCATAGAGTTCTAATCCAAATAAGAAATGATGAGACACCTCATAGAGTTACAATCTAAATAGGACACATATCCTTCTTTGACCTTTATCCAAATCTCCTTTGAAGGGAATTCGAATTTGAGCATTGGAGGCCACATAAGCATGCCTTGGAAGCTTCCAGATGACATACACATGTCATGAAACTCAAGCCACATATATAGATGCACGAAACTATGTTAATTTCCTAGTTTTTAATCATAAATTCACTTTAAACACATAAAATAAATAACTTTGATAAATAAGGATCCTAACCCATATATTTATGAAAATGGTGACTAATGAAAGGTTATATGGTTATGGAGTTGTGACATGTGAGTGAAATGGTGGCAATAAAGGTGAAAGTGGATGTCATTTTGAAGACATTTTGAAGGCCCAACCCACCCCCCAACTAGAGTAATTGCATGTCCTCATGCAAATATTGCATTAATTCCTTTGATTTACTTGCAACTTCTTTGCTTTTGAATGAACTTTGCTTATATCATATGTCCTTAAACTTTGCATTTGACAATTTTATATATTTTTGCAAAGTATTCCTTGTCATACATTGAATTGCAACATGTTTGGTTGGTTCTTGTGTTTCAACCAAATTATAATTGGTATTGGTTCTTGTGTTTCAATACCTTGTTTCTTTTTGTTGCAGCAAGATTCATTGAACATATTTAAGAATGCATCTTTGAAATCATCCATATAGTGTGCTCATAATCTAGGCATTATTTGCAAATCATTTAACTTTTTGAACCATAATGCAATCATAATTGATTAGGACAAGTATGTTAGGATGAAATGAAAATGTGTGATGGTGTATGATATATGAATATGAAATGATGTCCCTTCCCCCCAACTAAAGATATAACAATGTGAAAGAGGAAGTGAGGAATTTCCCAACGTTACAATTTTAGTATTTTAAGGAATTGAATGACTAAAAATTAGAAAACCACATACCTTCACTTACCTTCAATGTGCATGAGTTATGGAAATTGAAGAGTGTGGTTGCTTCTAGATCATGGAATGAAATATAGAATTCATCTGCTTCTTGGTTGCATAAATGGTGGATGAGGTTGGGAAGTGGATTCTTTATTTCTGCTGCTAAGTTTGTTGTATCTGCTATGAAATGCTGAAATGATATAGTCTTTAATTGCTATAAAACCGATGGTACAACTCTAGTCATGCGAATAATTGTGTCGGTGTCGAGCATGAAGAGAGATCATTGGATTACCGACCATTAATGAATTTCGTTAACCAATGAGAGGCAAACTCACCATTAATGTCAACGAGTGCCAAGGTACCTAAGTACATCTTGCGAAGGGCGAATAAATGAGCCGATGTTGAGCCACTTGCAAGATCCAACAATCAAGGGACATTGATGTACTCCCATGATTGTTGGCGAGAGAACCTGTCATTAAGGCATACAAGCCTCAAGGTACTAATGAGGACTCTAGACCTGAACCTAAATAATGTGTCGATGTTGATCGGCCAAGGCTTGTTAGAAGGAAGGCCTTAAGGAATCCTCCATCATCTAACATGAGCATGAAACAATGATTTTGAAGGACTATGAATGGAAAATTTTGCAATGGATCAAGGTTTATTTAATAGAAAGGAAAATGACAAGTGAATGGAAAGTAAAAGGACAAATCAGCATGTAAGTGAGCTAAATGTCTTTATGAAAATGGGTTATGTGTTAGTGAAAGCAAGGTAGGAAAATATAGTTTCTATGAATAAAAATGAGCAGTGAAGGAAATGAGATGAGAATTTTATTGACTGATTAAGTGAAATGCAATGCAACTGTAAAGGAAATGAGATGAAGGTTTTATTGATTGAAGGAGTATGGATGCAATGGAAACACTGGCATCTGAAAGGCATTCAACTGCTGGATCTGATATGCATTAGCATGTCCTCATGAATTGATGTTTCATCTCTATTGCTGTTCTGATCATTTTCTTGTGAAATAAATGTGGTCTTTGAGAGACACTATTTGCTTATAGTCATATGTTCTTCCTCTTGGAACCTGCAAAAACTATTACTTCTTCTCCAATGGATTGTAAGGTTATCAAAATAGAGAGGTGATCAATTTCTCTATTAATGACATTTACATAAAAAAAAAAAAAGAATTGGTACTATTAAACAAGTTCATGAAAGAAAACCAAAAGAGTTTATACCTGTGTTGAAAGTAGTGCCTCAAGTTACCTGTTGTTTCTTTTCAGCAATTTCTTCATTCTTTACTGTTTCAAAATATGATAATAGCTTCCTCATTTTGTAGATCTCGTCGATATATTTCCAATTACGCTTGAATCATCGAATTTTGATGTTGTATGAGAAAGTTGGACTGTTTTGAAATTTTTATGAAATAGTGAAAATTGTCATGTAAAATGTGGCATGGGAACATGATGCTATAGTAAAAGATGATGTAAGCAGATGAAATGGCATGTTGATCATGAACTTCTAGTTAGAATACATTGTTTGAAAAATAAATCATTGAGTTAAATACATAACTGCAGAATTGTCAATTAGCTGCAGAATCGTTGTTCAACTATAGAATGTGCACAGTTCCTGTAGCTGAAATCTTGTTGATCTTCTTTGGTTGTGCCATGGCATAAGATTTTTCATTTGTAATGCCTTCATATTTTATACATACAAGACTCAAAGAAACGTGATCATTTTTGTATAAAAACATGTTTAGCAGAAAGCTATTAACCCAATCAAACCCAATCAACATAAGCAAGGGTTACAAAACCGCTAGCAAAGGTAAAGGCTATGTGCATCTGTTGGCTGGAAATTTGGTTAGATAATTTATCCCGCAAGAACCTTCCAAGGATACATCAAAGCTTCCATAGTACTTGATAGTAGATATCTGGGTCTTCTCACATGTCGTCCCCTTCAAAATACAACGTCAATATAATGAAACCAAGATACTTGGATGATCAAAACAGGAAGGCGTTATTGCTGCTTTAGAGAACCCCTGTTCTTTCTTATGTTCAAATGTGTATTGAGGCTGTAATGAAATAGAATCGACCTTCTTATCAATTAATTCCTTCATTCTTTAACTGCATGAGGTATCAAATAGTGAATATCACTGAACCATTATTCGATCTCTTGAAATCCCTTCTCATTCTATTTCATGGTGGATCCTTCAATGGAGGAAATTAACAATGCCAACACATAGTGGATGACTTGGCACAAGTGATTGTGGCACCCAAACTCAAATAATTTTCTCCAATTGTCTCAAGGTGGAATTTTGCTAGGGAAATCAGATCTGGGTGGATATTTCTCAGAGAAATCGGAATATGGCCACAACTGTGCATTAATTAAAATTGTTTTTCCTTACACAGTCAGCAAAACAGGGTACTGAAGAATCTTAGATTTCTCTCAAATGGTTGCGAAATTAAGGAAACCATTTCTTTATTATCTAACTCACCATGTTTCGGAAAAATCCCATGCCTCAGTTTTCCTAAATTCGTTTTCATTTGGCCGGAAATCACGCTTAAAAATTGACATTTTTCAATTGTTACGCATTTCCTCTGCAAGTATTTCACTCGAGCTTTTTGGGTTCGATTTGCTGTGTGGTGGCTCTCGAGGCTAGTTATGTATCTGCCTAGTAAGGAGATACACATCTAATGGATTTCATCAATGCACTGATTTTGCTTCTTCCATAAGCGTGGATACAAATGCCTCTGTGAAAGCCTTCAGAACATTTAGCATTCTGTCAACTTCCAGCTTAGTGACATCATTTCAAGTTACTAAGTATTAATACTTAGATGCATATATATGAATGTCATCTTGTTTGGGAAAATTGAAGTGGCCAAGTTACTTACCTCGGGATCTTTAGGGACGAAGTCGATAGGACTGGCCACATGAAAAACTTCATCAAGGCCATGAATGGAAGCCACAAAACCACTATCTAGTAGATCCACTGTGAAGAGCTTGATCAACTTCTCCCCAGTGTCTGGTTTGACTATTATTCTTCAAACAGATTATGGTAGCTTCGATTCTTATTTTTGAAATTGTGAATTTTTATAGAAACGACTAATGGTTCTCAATTTCAGGCAACTAAGGCTTCAAAGTGAATGTACTGGAACCTGAAAACAGGGCTTTGACTATGGTCTTGATCTGGCCTTTTTATCGATCTAGGATGGGTGACTAGGACAGAATCCATGCTAAGACGATTCCATAGATGCCCATGTGGTCGGTTTCTTTGTTTCACACATATAACCTACTAAATCATGGAAGTAGCTATGAAACACACAATTAGCTACAGAATAGGCTGTGTTCCATAGCTAATTTGTAAAAACATATTCAAATAGCAAAAACATAAACAAGACACTATTTTGAAGGTCATTACAAACCCTAAACAGTCAATCTGGCTGGCTGAACCTACCAAAGAAGTTGGATCAGAACAGAACCACCCTACCAATCTAATTCGACTCCTCTTTGGTGTGAACAACCAGACCAACTGGCTCGTATGATACAGTTTAGAACACATGCAAAGAATATTAGAATTTAAAACTGTTTTTGAGCTATGTTGCACAAACCACAACTTCTTCGAGCATGATTTTTTTATTATGATGGATTTTTGAATTTTGGATTCCAAGCTAACAATTTTTTTTTTCTTTGCAAGTCGCATTAGAGCCAGTTATCAATTGATCATTTTTATTTAAAATTCTACATTTCCCTTATTCAAAAAATGAAGATTTTTTTTTTTTTGTTATTTTTTTTAATTGAAAATCTAACATGACTTTTCTTTTTCTTTTTAAGAATCAAAACATGATTTTTTTTTTATTGAAAATATTTTTGTGAGGTTAATTAAGAAATGCAAGAAAATAAATAAAATTCTAGAATATTTTAAAGTCTAAAAACTTTTAAAAAATGCAATCAAGCTTGATTTTATTTCCTAGTTTATCCTTCTTGAAATATTTTTTTAATTCTTTTTAATTTTTAAGTATATGAATGTTTCCAATGGAGCCATTTACATATTAAACTTTCTAAAATGTTCATATCTAAATTTGCGAAATGTACCTGATTATGTATGAGGACATGAAAAATCGTTTTAATCTTTAGATTTGCCACTAGGATCTCTTGAAGAATTGATGAATATTGTGGCGTAATTGCTTCTTGATACCATTCCTCAATGTAGTCTTCAGGTTGCATTCTAGATCCTTTGTCCATAAATGGATAGTAAAAACAAAAACAAATAAAATACACTCTAAACTGAAAGCTAGTTCCTATGCACACTTCCCCAACAATGACGCCAAAAATGTTGGGGAAAAGTGACTGCCTATCATTTAATTTGTCAACCCGGGGGTTTCGTAAAGTTGTGAAGCATGCGTGCACTATATGTGCTAGAAATTGTCTTTCAGTTTAGATCAATCTAACTACAAAATAACGAAAACCAATTCATCTAATCTATGAAATCAAATAATGAAAATGAAATTCAATTACCCTGTGAAGTAAAAAACAACTTAGTTACTCCAACATTCAATTATGAAGTGTTACCTTCTTGAGATGAGATGTAAACAAATATTTATACTTCAGCTTCTAATGTCCTAGAAAAAACAATCAAAGTGTGTAGAAAATAACTCAGTAATTGCATGTATTAAATATTCAATCATTCAATCTTGAAATATGATTAAATCAAAATTTTTACAAAGGAGGACGGACTACAACTAGAGCTAGGGTTGGATTTGGCGCCAGGATTTTGACTTAGGGTACCATGGTGGGACGCACAGGGGGGAGTGCTGCTCCCTCCTACAGTCAGGTAGTTATAGAGGGAAGTAAGGACGTGAGAGAGAAGCATTTCAAAAAACCTCTGGAGAAGGTATCAGAGGCAAGAAGCAAGGGAACATTGGGTAGAAACGGACTTCCGGATCAGGAAGGGGATCAACAAGGAACAAGTAAGGAAAAGGAGAATGGAGGAAGTAGTGAAAAACCTACTTCCACAAAGCCTACTGGTGTCTGTAAACCCAAGTCGAGAATTATTCCCCAAGTTGTATTGAGCGATCCAACAATACAAGTGCACAAGGATGATTTGAAGGAACATGCGATCATATGTAAATTCATGGGGTTATGGTTGACGGAGAGGGCGTTACACGTCTGGATAAGGAGCCATTGGAAACCAAAGGGGGAAATACAACTACATCTGGGTTCTAAGAGTTTCTTCACAGTGGTGTTCACAAGCCTCGATGAGAAAGATAGAATGTTTAAAGGGGGGCCATATTTCTATGCTGTGACAGGACTCTACATGTGGCGATGGATGATGAACTTTGTTCTGGAATGTGAGATATTCACATCAGTACCGGTATGGATCAGACTATACTCCCTTCCTCTGGATTATTGGCTACCAGAACCTCTGAAAACAATACACAACAAGCTGGGGCATTTTCTAAAGATCTCAGAGGCTACTTTGAAAGGAAAATATACATCCTTCGCTCGAATATGTGTGGAAATGGACTTATCTAGAGCCCTTCCAGAAGCACTAATTTTAGAAGTGTATGATGAAGAATGGTTGCAGACAGTGGACTATGAGCACATCCCATTTAGGTGCCGCAAATGCCATGAACATGGGCATCTATTCGGAGACTGCCCAACAATCAATATGGAAGGTAATGGGAAAACTACTATGGATAGAAATCAAGAGGGTTTCACCAAGGTTGGGGGCGAAGGGAAAGGAGGTAAATGTCCACAAAAGAAGATAAATGAGGACAGACATACAAGACATAATAGTTTCAAGATCCTAGAGGAAGAAGAGGGGAACACGGATACAGTCCAAGACATGGAGAACATAACCGAGGAGCAGGAAAAAGTAGCTGACATGGAGGGTATCACAATAAAAAACTAGCAAAAGGATGATCTACCAAGCTATATGGAGATCAGTAGAGACCATGAGATGACTCCGAGTGAAGCAGGAATGGAGGACCATGAACTACAGGAGATTCTAGATAGGGAAAATCTAGATCTAGAGAAATTTATGGAACAAGGGAAGAACATAGGAGTGGACTCCCTGCCAAAAGAGGATTATGACAGAGTACAACAGCTCTTTTTATGGAGATCACAATCGAAGGGAGCTAGAGTCAAAATAAGTCATGAAATCCAGGAGCCCAGTGGGGTCAAAATGATGGAGAATACACAGGCACAATCTCCAAAGAACTCAGGAAGGAAAAGAGGAAGGAAAAGACAGAATGAGCTGCTAAACGAATGTGGAAAAATATTGATTAGCTCAGGTAAGATGAAAGATCTCACCAGTTATTCCTTTACTAACCTTTCTTAATGAAGCTCACAACCTGGAATATTAGAGGCATAGGAAATACAAGGAAACAAAGAAATCTCAGTAACAGAATGAAAGAAGAAAAACCAGATATGGTTTTTGTTTAGGAGACAAAATGTTCGATGGATAAGATAAGAGAAATTCATAATAAGTGGTTAATCAAGTATGAGTATCTAGAGGTTAAGGCAAATAACTCGGCGGGGGGGGATTCTCACACTGTGGGATCCACAAACATTTGGAACCTTGGATACTGAAGCATCCAGGAACTATCTTTCAGTGGTATGTCAACCTGTAGGTGATAAGGAGATATACATGATCACAAACGTTTATGGACCTCAAAAGAAAGCAGAAAAACTCAAGCTTCTCATCTCCCTGGAGGAATCTAAGAGCAAGACATCCCAATATGCCCTATATCATTACAAGAGATTTCAACATGATAAGATCTCTTTCAGAGAAAAAAGGAGTTATTAAACAGATAGGCAGAGACTCCATGGCCTTCCAGAACTTCATTATGAACATGGGGCTAGTGGACACTGAAACAATAAATGGAACCTTCACATGGAACAACAAGAGGGGAGGGGCTTCTCGAGTTGCTTCTAAACTTGATAGCTTTATTATTTCATAGGACCTCCTTCTCACAGGCCTTGCCATGACAGCTTCCATTCTGCCCTTTGGAGGTTCGAACCACTGGCTTGTATAGCTGGAAGCCACCTTTATGGGCATGCTGAGATATAGACCTTTCAGGTTTGAAAATTCCTGGCTCTCTCACCCTAAATTCACCAGTAACATTGATAAATGGTGGAGAGAGGATTTGAACATTCAAGGCACTAAAATGTTCATGCTCCAACAGAAACTAAAATATATCAAATCCATGCTTAAAGTTTGGAACGAAAAGGAATTTGGCAATATCTTCAAAGCCAAAAGAGAAGCTGAGCAAAAGCTTGAGGAGATCAATCAGATCAACATCACAGATGGATTCACCGAAGAGCGGCAAAAGCTAACTGACTCTCTGCAAGAAGAGTGGGAAGATCGATGCTTATAAGAGGAAATTTTCTGGAGGTAGAAATCAAGGATACAATGGATTAGAGAGGGAGAAAGAAGCACAAA
This sequence comes from Pinus taeda, assembly GCA_000404065.3. NCBI lineage: Eukaryota > Viridiplantae > Streptophyta > Pinopsida > Pinales > Pinaceae > Pinus > Pinus taeda. The sequence goes on along the minus strand of APFE031003512.1, from coordinate 63,858 downwards.
ATTCTTTCATAATTCCACCATGGCTCACAGGGCACACAATAGAATCACAATGATCAAAGATTATGAAGGGATTGAGCTTGTCACTCACACTGATATGGAATCAGACCTAGTACAACAGTTCCTCAATATTGCAAAGGAGCCACAGGAGGATAGATCCAAGTTCATTGACCATTTCAGTCAGTATATCCCTCAGCTGGTCACCAGAGATGACAACCAAAATCTTAATAGGCTAGTGTTGGAAGAGGAGGTCAGTGAAGTGATTAATGAAATGCAAAATGGAAAAGCACTAGGCCCTGATGGATTCAATGTAGACTCTTCAAAGCTTGCTGGGAAACAGTCAAACAGGACATTCTCGAGGTTGTGGAAGACTCCAAAAAATCCAAAAAGGTTCTAAAGGCTCTTAATGCTTCCTTCATAGCTTTGATTCCAAAACAAGAAAATTCCATCACTCTAGATGGTTTTCGACACATATCCTTATGCAATGTGGTGTATAAAATTATTTCTAAAGTGATAGCCAATAGACTCAAGCCCCTTCTACCATCTCTAATCTCGGAGGAGCAAACAGGCTATGTGGAAGGAAGAAAATTTCTCAACAATATCATCCAAGATCATGAGGTGGTACACTATCTCAAAAGCAACAAACAAGCTGGTATGATCATTCATCTGGACCTAGCTAAAGCCTATGATAAGCTAAGTTGGCTTTGACCAAAATTGGATAAGATGGGTTATGGAACTAGTCACCACGACCAGTTTTTCCATACTGCTTAATGGAGCTCCATCCAAAACCTTCACACCCTCCAGAGGACTTAGACAGGGAGATCCGCTCTCACCGTTCCTCTTCATTCTCATGATGGAAGGGCTAGGTAGAGTGATCAAAATGGAAAATGCTAAAGGACGAACCCAAGGTATCAAACTCACCTTGGATGGAGTGGCATACACACATCAACAATTTGTGGATGATACAATGCTGCAGGGCATACCCATAGTTAGGGAAGCCAGAGCAATCAAAAACATCTTAAATGACTTTGCTATGGCAGCAGGCACAGAGGTAAGCTTCAACAAGTCCAAAGTCTTTTTCTTTAACACTAATATTGTTATTTAGAGAAACATTACCAGAATTCTTGGGTTTCAAAGGGAACAACTACCTTCCAAATATCTTGGCATAACTCTTACTGACATACCTCTAAGCAAGAAAGTGTGGGAGCCAATATTAAATAAAATTCATGACAAGGTTAGAAAATGGACATGCAGGTCACTAAATTTGGTAGGGCGCCTTGTGCTCACACAGGCAGTCTTGCAGGCCATTCTCATTTTCATGTTTTTAGCTCTTCCTTCTCCTCAAGGCATTAAGCAACAAATAAGGAGTATACTAAGGGACTGTCTGTGGGGTAGAGGGGAAGATAAAAAGAAGTGGGCTTTAGTAGCTTGGGACAAGCTTTACAAGCCCAAAAGCCATGGTGGCTTGGGGCTTCATGATCTTGAAACCCTCAGCAGAGTTTCGGGAGCCAAAATTTGGTGGAGATGGATCAAGGAGTCGACTACTTCCTAGGCTAAGCTTTGGAAACAAAAATATGCCACGTATTGGCAAGGAGAAGGATCACATTAGAATGTCAAGGCAAATTAGGGGCTCCGATATCTGGAATCTTGCCTGGGAAAATAAAAGTATTGTTCAGCAACATTTTTTCTGGGAAATCCGAGCAGGGAACCTAGCTCGATTTTGGGAGGACAACTGGCAGTGGGAACCCAACCTTCATAAGGATGAATTAGCAGCTCTCAAGAGTGACACAGATAATAAAGGGTTATTTTTGGTAAAAGACTTATGGGACCAGGAAAGGAACAATGGAAAATTGAGGAATTGGAAGGATCTAGGATACAGTGATGAGAGTCCTCTAAAGGCCCAAGCAGATGCTCTCACCTAGGATCTAGAGCATAGAAGGATTCTGGTTTCCTCCTAACCTGACCAATTAAGATGGAGAAAGAACACTGAAGGTAACTTTAAACTCAAAGAGGCTAAACAGGAAGTCACAAGATTTAACTATTTGAATCCTGATAAAATCTAGAAGCAACTATAGTAGAGCTCCCACTGGATGAAAATAAAGCTATTTATCTGGCTAGTGCATCAAAGGAAGATCTTAACTTGGGAGAATCTCTTAAAGAAAGGCTTCATTGGTCCTTCCAAATTTTACCTCTGTGGCTCACATGAGGAGACAATGGAACACCTTCTCAATATCTGTCCTTTCACATCCAATGTGTGGGACTGGATGGCCTTGATCTTTAGACAAACTGATAGGGACAGACTTAGCATATCCAACACTTTGAAGAACTGGAGGAGGTACTTCTCAAGGAATGATATTATTAATAAAGCCTGGATTTTGATTCTAGGCTTTGTTATCTAGAATGTCTGGAAAGAGCACAACAGCCAGATCTTCAAAAACAAAAAAAGCAAGCCCCAACAAATAATTGACCAAATTCTAAGGTAGCTCAAAGATACAGTAAGAAGCTTGCTGAGGACACTTCCTAAGGATCCTCCTCTACCCCAAGAGGCGAGTATTATACTTCATTTGGGTCTCCAGTCCATAATCCCACAAGGAATAATAAAGCGAGTGATACAAACAAATACAGATGTTAACATTTGGAAGCCTCCTCCTTATGGTTTCTTCAAGGTTAATATAGATGGAGCCTCTAAGGGCAACCCAATATTAGCTAGCTTTGGGGGTGCCATAAGAGATGATCAGGGGAAAATAAAGAAGATCTTCCATGGCCACTTGGGGAAGGCTACTAATAACATGGTGGAGCTCATGGCATTAGAGCAATGCTTGGAAATCCTGGTGGATTCAAATTCACATAATGTTATCATTGAAGCAGATTCCGAATTGATCATTACATCGGCCAACAAAATATGAAATGGAACTTCTCCAGATAAAGTCTAAAAGCATTGGAATCTTTTGCAGGTCTTTCACCATATCTACTCCCACCTGCAAACCCTAAAAACTATTAGATTTGTCCATGTGAAAAGGAAAGGTAACAAGTTAGTGGATCGTTTGGTGAACAAAGGAGTCACTAATAGGGAGAGGGATTCTCGACATGCTTGGGATTTGTTATCTCCGGGCAAACTATGGGAGGATTGTCTCTATCGATCGAACATAGATATGGAGCTATGGATTAACAGGATGGATGGAAGGGGTTCACGTGACAGGCCGGAGGATGGAGAACCCTAAACCGTCTGCCCTTTTTGGTTTTGGCTGCAATCCAAGGCTTTGTTTCCTTTCAGTCGGATGGCGAAAGGACTGACTCGGGAAGTACCACAGGTTTGGTCGTCCATTTTTATATTTCTTAGATGGTGTTTGACAGAGAATATGGGAGGAGGGCTCAAGAACCGCCTACCAGACTGGATTAACGGTTTTTGCTAGCGAAAAGAGCACGCATGCTTTTTTGCGAGATGAGCGATTCAAAAACGACAAGTGGTATATTGGGTGGGGTCCAAGTGGTTTCTAGTTTTTTGAGGTTGGCCCCCGATTCCACTCTTCGTGTGACACGTTGCAAAGAAGAGGTGAGGGAAAACCACCCTCATTGGCTGGTTAACCCTTGCGTAACTTGTCTGCCCGATATCTATGAAGACCGTTGGATCCAAGTCGGGTGATCAATGGTGGAGATTTGTTCATGTTAGTTGGTTTGGTGTTTCGGACCTGAAAGAGTTTAGAGTGTTGGGCCTTAAGTTTTCGTCGAGTCCGTAAGAAAGTTTTAAGTGTGGTTTGTTGTTGGCATTCTTGTGGACCCTCAGCGGGTCATTCATGGCATTTTTGTGGGCATTGGTTTTGTGGACCCATCTTCCAAGGAGTTCAAGGTTCATTTGGTGCACATCAGTATGACCAGATGGTCGATTGCTTGCTTTTTGCCCAAATTTTTCTTGTTTAGGCTTCTCATGGTTTTGGGTGTGTGGTTTGGATTTTGCCTGCCCTGCCGTCTGTTGAACTCTCATAGAGAAGGTGCGGCTACATGTAAATTATGTATTATTGGGTGGATTAATAGAAGGTCCTAGTCTTACTTGATAAAAAAAAGAAATATGATTAAATCAATTTCTTAAAATGATCTTTAGGAATATCAATTAATGCAATTAAATTAGGATCTTGAAAGAAAAATTTAGAAACATGAAAAAGTAAAGCTCAATGATTACATAGGTTGAACATTCAATCACCTAATTTGAAGTCACCTTCTTGGCCTGATCCTTTATTCAATTATACAATGAATTGATGGTTTGATCTAAGAAAGTAAATAACAGAATATGAAAGGCAACTAAATAACTATGAGCCCTTGCCTCAAACTTAATCCAATTAGAAAATACATAAATCGTTCCTATTGAAATGTTTTTAGAAAAGCAAAGATTACATAATCATTCTAAAACTAAAAATAAGAAAGAAAATTAACTTTAATATATAAAAGCAATTAAATTTCACAATCATTAGATGGCCATTCCAATGGTGTATGAAGATGGCAAGTGAAGAAGCTCCATATGCAAGAAAAACTAAATCTTCAAATCTCCAAGTATGAGCTCCAAATTCTCTATTAAAAACATGAGCATTTCTCCAATTTTACAGATGCCTTCCAAAGGAGAAGGCTCTTCTATTTATAAAAAAACATAAGAAGCTACCCTATTTAATGAAGATCCACTAAAATCTCATATAGTTACAACCAAATAGCTCGTAATGAGACACATATCCCCTAAGTGTCTCATAGATTTCTAATCCAAATAAGAAATGATGAGACACCATATAGAGTTACAATCCAAATAGGACACATATCATTCTTTGACCTTTATTCAAATCTCCTTTGAAGGGAATTAGAATTTGAGCATTGGAGGCCACATAAGCGTGCCTTGGAAGCTTCTAAATGACCTACACATGTCATGAAACTCAAGCCACATATATAGATACATGAAACTATGTTAATTTCCTAGTTTTTAATCATAAATTCACTTTAAACACATATAATAAATAACTTTGGTAAATAACAATCCTAACTCATATATTTATGAAGATGGTGGCTAATGAAAGGTTATGTGGTTATGGATTGTGATATGTGAGTGAAATGGTGGAAATAAAGGTGAAAGTGGATGTCATTTTGAAGACATTTTGAAGGCCCAACACCCACTCTTCAAATTACTCACCAAAGATTGTGAATTCAATTGGAACCCTAATTTCCAGATGGCGTTTGAGACTTTAAAAGAAAAAATTTCTGAAGCACCCATCCTAAGAGGTCCAAATTAGAAACTACCCTTTCACATTTCAACATATGGTTCAGATACAACTCTGGGAGTTGTATTAGGACAAAAACATGTGATCCCCTATGCCATCTATTACACAAGCAAGAATTTGACTCCCACTGAGTTAAATCACACTGTAACTGAAAAGGAATTCTTATTTTTTGTTCATGCTATCAAAAAATTCAGACATTACATAATAGGCTATGAAACCTTTGTTCATACAGACCACTCTACAATTAGGTACTTAATGAATAAACCTATTACTAATGGCAGAGTTACAAGATGGCTATTACTCTTGCAGGAATTCAACATCATTGTTCTAGATATAGCTGGAAAACAAAACACAGTTGCTGATTTCTTGCCTAGAAGTCAAAATATCAAAGATGACACTCCAGTTAAGGATAAACTTCCTGATGAATATCTTTTTGCAGTAACAACTCAGATCCTTTGGTTCATAGATATTGCCAATTACTTAGTCACACGAAAATCACCTTCACATTTGTTTCCTAGGGAGAAAAGAGAAGACATTCAAATAAGAGCAAGATACTCATGGATTACTAATGAATTGTATAAAATAGGTCCAGATCTCATGATCATAAGATGTGTTTGAGAAGATGAAATGCCTGAACTTCTTAAGGCATGTCATGATGAACCTTGTGGTGGACACTTTCTTGACAAGAGAACAACCTATAAAATCCTTCATTTAGGATATTATTGGCCATCCATCTTCAGAGATGCCAAAGAATATGTCAAAAGGTGTGATAGCTTCCAAAGGGTAGGACAACCTGCTCCTTCAGAAGACATGCCATTGCAAACTCAGGTATTCATTGAACCTTTTGAAAAATGGGTCTTGGATTTTGTTGGACCAATTAATCCTCCATCTAAACAAAAGAAATATATTTTTGTATGCACTGATTATGTTACTAAATGGGTAGAGGCTAAAGCATTACCTTTTGCTAATGAAAAATCTGTAGTTAATTTTCTTTTTGAGGATATATTCATTCATTTTGGTGCTCCAAGAGAAATTGTGATAGATCAGGGCTCTCAATTTACACCTAAAATGGTGAAAAGGCTTGTGGAAGATTACAAGATCAAACACAGAAAGTCTATTCCTTACCATCCACAAGCAAATGGTCAAGTTGAATCTACCAATAAGGTGATTGAGGAATTCTCACTAAGACTGTACATCTACATAGAAGAGATTGGGTAGACAGGTTTCCTGAAGCCTTATGGGCCTACAAAACTACATGGAGGAACAAAACAGGACATACTCCCTATGAAATTGTTTATGGGAAGCAAGTCCTATTCCCTATAGAGTTTAAAATCAGAACCTTCAAGATGGCAGTCCAATTGGGACTTGATTTATTAGAAGCATAGAAACATAGATTGGAGCAACTCAATGAGATTGATGAAATCAGATAAGATGTAGTTCAAAGAACCAGTATAGTCCAGTAGCAAAGGGCTAAATGGCATCATAAGTATATCAAGGAAAAGAAGTTTCAAGAAGGGGATTGGGCACTTTTGTTCGATTCAAAATTCAAAGCTTTTCAAGAAAAGTTTCAGACTCATTGGCTTGGGCCATATGAGATTGAAAAAGTCTTTGATAATGGAGCAGTGAAGATAAGGACAATAGATGAAAGACAAGTACCTCTTCTTGTGAATGGTCATCGGTTGAAGATATATCATAAGCCAATTTCAAGAGAGGATTTTATCAAGATTTTCTAGGATAACATTGAAATGTAGTCGGTGAAGAAGAATTCTTCTTATTCACTAACTTTGATTTTTAGCTTTTATTTTTAAATATAATATATATAATATATATATATATATTATATATATATATATATAGATATGAGAAAATAAAATAAAAAATAAAAAAAATGTATAAGTATGAAAACCAATCATTAATTGGCATACTTATACAGAAAATACAGGGTGAAAATTAGAGATTTTTAACATCCTATATTTTCCATTTCTTTTCTGTAATAAGTAGTGACATACAGCTACATTCATTTTCAATTCATAATCCGCAAATCCATTTCATTTTACAGTTTCATTCCATCTCACTCCATTTTCATTTTCAGTTTCAATTTCATTCCATTTCACCATCATATTCCTTTTCCATTCCATTTCACATTCAGGTTCCATAGACATACTTCATTTTTTCTTTTACAAATCATGTTCTGAAATTGATTCCATTCTGTAGCTAATTCGATTCTACAGCCATATCTCATTCAGCAGCCCTGACACAATTGTACAGCTTACAAACAAATGATGATTGCAAGCAGTTGAAGAATTATGTTTTGAAGACCAACACACTAAAAGGGTACCTAGGGATCAACACCAAAAAAAACAACAAACGAAAAGGCTAAGTTCTAAAAGGTAAAGTGAAAAAAATTATTTGAAATAGGAAGGTTAAAATATAAAGCATGTATAATATGGATATTTATATGTTTCCTTGAAAAATCAACATTTGATTTGATTGTTATCTCCATCATACTACATATCCACCACATCCTCAATATTTTGTTGCATAACAGTCCATAATTGACTTGTTGATCATTAACGGTCATGACTACAATGTGACATACTTGTCTACATTTCTCCAAGACCCCTACCATCTATTTATTCATACCAACCCGCAATTCCTTTCACCATATTCACATAAAATTCATAAAACGGGAAAGGGTAATTCTAAAGGTTGAGAACTTTGCACAGTAGAAGGCATGGGGCTAATTTTTAGATCAAAATCGGTAGGAGCAAAGTACATGAAAGGATACCCACAACTCAAAGAAATGCTGCAGAAAGTTGGATGGCTTAAAATCATCGAGAAATTTGATGATTTTCATAAGGAGACTACAAAATCCTTTGCTCGATATTTTGATGGCATAGAGGTACAGATTGGAAATATCAAGTTTGTAGTGACTAAGCCATTCATGGCCAAGGCGACAGAACTTCCTAGGCATGGTGAAAGATGGTTCAAGAACAAAGAGTTCCACAATGAATCATGGAAAGTAATACTTAAAAACGCAGGAATGGATGTCTCCATTTTTAGAAAAGGTAACCTCAGCTCAGCTCTTAAAAGTAAATGGAGGAACATGCTCTTGATTTTACAAAAAATTATCACTTGTGAATGGGGTTTGGTTGCATGTATGTCTACCATATCCATTTACTGATGAATTTCTTAGAAAAAAGGGAAATTAATCTTCCTTTCTTCCTACTAAATAGTTTAAAAAGGATGGCCTCAAATGCATAAAAGAAAATACAATCCATAGATACAACCATGTATCATCATGGGTTGATAAAGATATTGGTTGAGTTTCATTTAAAAAGCATAGGTGATACCTGGGAGAATTTCCTTATTAGAAATCATTTTCAAGAAGCACTAGAGTCACCTAAAGAAGATAATGTCCGAAGAAGTAGATGAAAGAAAACATAGATAACTATTGAAAATAGACCTAAATATTCATTGCAGAAGGATGATGAAAAGCTAATCTCTGAAGAACTGATAGAGATTAGAAAGAAACTCAAGGCAAAAGGAAAGATAAGAAAGGAGAAAAAGGTTACAAATGAGGAAAATGTAAGTCCTCCACCACCTATAAGGTCCTCTAGACTCCGATGTTTGATGAAGAAAACATCATCAAAAGAGACAGAGTTTATAAATTTAAATGAGGAAACCCTAGTACCATCTCCTGTTAACATCTCTTCTGAACATAGTCCTCAAAATTCTCATGTTTACCAGTTTGAAGGTAGCCCCAACAGAAGATCTCCAAGCATAGACCTAGTACAACAACAAATATATGATTATATAGAATCACTGGAGAAGAGAAGTGCCTCAATGAACCTAGAACCTTCTGTTAATCCACAAGAACCTCTAATTGATGCTCTCAAACAGGATATTTATGAATTAGAGATATTGAATAGACATATCAAATAGGAAAATGAGACCTTGAAGGAACAAAATAAATTGGACAAGGCAATTCATGATAATACCATTCTGCATCTAGGACTGTGGTATAAGAAAATCAGGAAATTGAAAAGAAAGAATAAGGTTTTGAAAAAAGCAGTCATTAACCTCAAGTACAAGCTTCTTATGAGAAGGCCCAAAATGGCAGTCACTTCAAAGAAGAACATATGAAGGAAATTGGATGTACTAGCAGAGGTGTTTGAGCAAATGCAATAGGGAAGAAGAACTCACAATTTTGGAAAATTTCATGAGGACATGCAATGATTTTGCCGTGGGGGTATGTTGAACCTCAAAATTACCCTCTACTTGACATTTTTTCTCACCTTTTTTCCTCACTTTCCCATAAGATTGCAAGCCCCAATCAATGATAAATGCCAAGTTTTGTCTTAAGGAAAGCATTAAAATGATTACCATATTATATTTCCATGTTCTTGCTATTTGAGTAGATTTTTTCAATTTAGCTAAAGAATGTAGCCTATTCTACAGCTAACTATGGATTCCATAGCTACTCTCATGGTTTGGTAGGTTCCATGTGTCAAATGAAGAATTGGGCCACATGGGCATTTCTAGAATCATCTCCACATGGATTCTATCCTATTCACCTAGTCCAGATGGACAGAAAAGCGAGCCTAAGATCATGGTCAAAGGTGGAATCGAGATACGTTATCTAGAAGCAGTAGGACTCTTGATTTCCTCTTTCATAGGAAATCAAGAGTCCAACAGTCCTATTGAAAATCTAATTCGAATTAGCCACCTGTAGCAAGTTTATCTCACAAACAGTTATGTTATTCTCCTTTAAATATCGATTACATAGAACCGAGAAACAGCTCAGAAATTAAGTGTTAAACTCAAGATTTTTGCTAATAATCTGTGTTCAGACTTCATTTTATCATAATATAAATTTCCTGTGGCAAATGATTGGTTAAGAGCATCTTTAACTAGCTAGCAGTCTAGCCAAATCAGTTGCAAAGGGCCCCTGCACTGGAGGAGGTTTTTCATTTCTTGTTTTTAGTTCAATTTCCATTACTCTGTTTTCAGCAAATCTATTTTCTAATCAGGAAAGTATTTCATTCTAGTTTTTGATCAATAGCATAGTGATAAATCACAAATATGCAGCCCTGTTATTCTAAGATATTTCATGGAGAAAAATAACTCTGTTTCCAAACTAAATTAAGATTGAAGTGATAAGAATACATAATTACTTAGTTTTCTTACTATTTTATCATTCATTTTCGTAGAACAGAATTGTCAATTAACTGTGTTAATGGATTTTTTCAAAATCCATTTCAAGATGATGATGATCCTAAACTAAATGGTTAAATGTATAATTCATACAATGATTTAAATTACTTAGTACATTGTTATTAGCTTCCTAGGAACTTACGAACTAAGGCATAATTGACTTCTTACACAGCACTTCAGGAGGGTAATGCTTCACATTTCAATGTTGGAGAAAGTCCTAATTGCATTAGTTGTTTACATTTATTTTTACATGCTTTCACCTTTTTCTTTCATATTCTCACGTAGTTGTATACTCTGCTTATTTTTCTAGGACGTTAAAGTACAGACAGTTGCTTATACTCCATATCAAGAAGATCATATTTCATAATTGAATGCTAAAGTAACCAGAAGTACTTTAATTAATTTCATTTTATGCCTTTACTTCAAACAAACACTGCAATTTCATTTTTGGTTTCAAGAATTAGATCCATGGATTAGGACTAATGATAAGATAAGATAGATGCTCTGTTTTCCAAATTAGGTTCTAACTAGCCAACAGTTTTTGGTTTAAAGAATTAGATTAACTTAGGAACATTTCTTTAGATTCACTTAAATATTCTCATAGTTTTAGGTTGAACATTCTTAGACATCAAGGAATGAAAACCCCCTAAAACAACATAAAATACAAAACAATGAAGTAAGAAAAGGTTAACTAAGCACATATAGTGCACCACACTTCATCAATTTACAAACCTCGGTTGATCATTTATGCAAGCAATTGAAGACAATAAATTGACTAAACACTTATACACCTCATGGGAAGGCTTAATCATATCAAGGATATAGGATATTGACATTATAGTCTTTTCAGTCCCTAGATCAAGTCTGATTTTCCTTGTGCCTCTACATTCCCAGTCATAGGAAACCCTTCTTTCCTTGCATAGATGCTCATCCTTCATTATATGGTATCCTTTTTCACATGTTTGAGAGGTGATATTTCAAGGTTGGGTTGGACAGATCTAGAGGAAGGTTTTGTTGGTGTCATGGTCAGATCAGGTTGTATCTTTCCACTATTCTTTGTTGATATCAATAAAGAAGATCTGTCTAGTTTCCTATATGTTATGATCTCATTTTTTTATGACTCGTGTAAAATTTCATGATTTATATGTTTATGCTTGATTATCTAACATGTTTATTATGCACTCACTTTGAACTACTTTCTATGTATATGCTTCTCTAAACAGTGTTGCAGGTCTGCTCGCTTGGGAGGAAGCAGAGGGTTTGGATCCTATGGGATCGACATCAAATGTAGAACCTATAGGTACTCCTCTCAACCCCAAATTTGGTAGTTTGAATCGTTTTCTTGCTTGAGTGTATGCTTATTGTTGATTGTCTGCCTTCGATCTGTTGAGGTTGTCAACCCTTACCTTAGGGAAGTTTTTCCCGCGAACACCAATGTTATTATTCTCCTCTTTCTTCAATTCTTGCTTGGGTATCGTGTGCAGGAAGGGTCATACTACTATTTTATTCCAATATTCCATAGCTCTAATTACTACAATCAAGCACAATAAAGATCAACAAATCACATATCTCAATCACAATGTCTATAATTATCAACTCTTACAAGGAAAAATCCCATATTAAATAATTAATAGTTTTGAATTCAAGTAACATTTGTGACTAACCTGGTAGCATCCAATTACCAAAATTTACCAACTCTTACTAGCAAAAAATACCATATTAAATAAGTAATAGTTTTGAATTCAACTATCATGTAGATTTTTACTATGTAAATTCAACAACTTATGTGATATGCTAAAACACAAGACAAGAATCTACTCTACTCTTCAGCGGAAACCAAAATTGATATATGAAAACAATAAGCAGAAAATGGAAGAATATCAATCACATATAACACAATATTTCTCCGGGGAAAAAAAAATGCTAAAAACTCTGACTATCTATATTGCATTAACCAGAAGATCTAAGAAGAAAATACAATGCTCGTTCAACCCAAATAATTCTTGCACTAGTACAATCTAACTCTCTCCCTAACAAGCCACCTCAAGCCAACACTTAGCCAATTATGATTCTTGCCAAGCCCATACTTCCTTGCGCAATCCCTAAGGGAATCATCCCATATTTAATTGGGAAATCCAATCTCCATAACTATCAAATCCAAACATAGGTCCTCAAATGATTACATACACCACTTGTACAACTCATAAAATTATACAATTGATAGTACACTCCCCCTAAACTCTAATCTCAACTAGGTCTTCCTCTGAACTGAAATGCATGATTTATTTATGAGTGAATCTTCAACTAATTGGTGTGTTACTGGTGATGCACTAGTGCCCTACTCCACTACTATACCTCTACTATTTCCTCCAATAGTTAGAACTAGTTTAAGTGACTATAACTCAATTAGAATAAGTTATCTAATTACACTCAAAATAACTCAACTTGGGCCCATAAAATTTAGGGATCACCCTACATGACTCTAGATAGCCTTCCAACTCAAATTTCCTTAGTCAATTAAGTCAATTTAACTTAATTAATTATTACAAGTTTCTATGAGAATATAATTACAATTGAATTCACAATTTAATTCAAGGACAAGTTAAATTGGAATTTCTTGTTTCTATTTTTAACACTCCCTCTCAACAATAAAAGGATTATCATCTACCTCGATCCCAACTATGTGAAACTTGAATTTGCATCTTGAGAAAGCCTTTGTCAAAATATCTGCATCCTTCTGCTCTGTGGGAATGTACTCCAACAATATAATTCTCCTCTGCACACAATCTCGAAGATGATGATATTGGATATCAATATGCTTGGACTGATCATGAACAACTATATTTTTAGAGATTTTGATACAACTGTTACTATCACAGTAAATCATATTTGGATCCATCTGCCGACGAAATAAACAAACTAGAATCTTCCGAATCCAAATAGCCTCACAAGCTTCTTGACTAGCAACCATGTACTATGCCTCTGTTGAAATGAGTGCAACTGATATCTATTTCCTGTTGTACCAAGAAGTAGTTGTTGACCCAATACTGAGGATCCCTGCTGATGTGCTCTTCCTTTTGGATAGACACCCTACACAATCTGCATCTTTGAAGCCTTGAAGTTTCACTCCCTCTGTCCATATGTACCAAAAAGCATATTGAGTAGTGCCTCTGAGGTATCTCAACACATTCTTGGCTACCTTCCAATACAACTTGACCAGCTTAACCATTGTTTGACTAAGATGGTTAACTACATAGCACATGTCCGGTCATGTGTTCACCAAATACATGAGTGAACCCACAAGTTTCCTGTAAATAGTAGCTTCCACTACTTCACTAGAAGTAGCATCCTCCTTCCTCTAGTTACCTGCTAGAGGAGTCTCCATGGGTTTACTACTCTCCATGTGGAACATTTTCAGTATCGCATTGGCATACTTTCCCTGAGAGACAAAAAGTTCCTCATCACCTTGCCATACTTCCATACCCAGAAAGTAGTGCATGAGCCCGAAGTCCTTCATTTCGAACTCTCTTGCAAGATCCTCTTTGCAAGAATTGATCATCTTATCATCACATGTTAGAATCAAATCGTCAACATATAAAACAATAAACAACAATTTTCCTTCAACCACAATATGGTAAAGGTTGGCATCCGCTTCACTTTTGGTGAAGCCCAACCCAGTGAAGTTGCTATTGATCCTAGTGTACCAAGCATAGGGTGCTTGCTCCATCCCATACAATGCTCGCTTGAGTCGGCACACATGTGACCCTTTATTGAAGGTCTCAAAACCTTTAGGCTGCTCAATATACACCTCTTCCTCAATCATGCCATTAAGGAAGGTTGTCTTTACATCCATTTGATGTATCTTCCATCACATCTGCGCTAACAATGCTAAAATGGATCTAATTGATGAGTACCTTGCAGCATGAGAAAAAGTCTCATCGTAATCAATTCTCTCCACTTGAGAAAAACCTCAGACTACAAACTTGACCTTGTGTTTCTCCGCATTACCATTCGATGCTTGCTTTACCTTATAAATCCATCGAGAACTCACCATTGAATTTTTTGCCACTCTAGGACCACATCCCAAACATTTTTCTTGACAATGAAGTCATACTCCTCAACCATGGAATCAAACCAAACTAGTTTTTGCATTGTCTCCTCAAAACAAGATGGCTCAATCTCTGACATGCGCTCATAAGAGCCATGTATCCAATTTACCTCTCTGGTGACCTCCTCTTACTGCGCTATGATGTGGGTACTCCCACATTCTCTCTCACATCATGCAATAACCTTTTAGCCTCTCTGGTATACTTTCTCCCATATTTGGAAGACTCTGCATGAGTGGGTGTCTCCACTCCTTGATCCTTTGCATGTGGTTTCTCCACATCAATATTAGGTTCCTCCTTAGGAGCTAAAAGCTCCTCAAACACATGTAAATGAAGCTCCCTCTCAAAGGAACATCTCATGGCCTTCTATTCATTGAATTTTACATACTTGCGAACCACTATCATCCTGTTGGTCGACAGGTACACCCGATAGTTGTGAGGTGCATCATTGTACCCCACAAATAACCCCCACTCTATTGTTGGCTCAAGATTCTTCCATGCATATTTGGTTACATGGAAGTAGACTGATGAACCAAAAATCCTCAAGTCACCCACATCTGGTTTCTTCCCTGAAAATGCCTCTTCCAGTGTATTCATCCCAAGAATTCGATGAGGGCTTCTATTTTGCAAATAAACAGTTGTGTTGCATGCCTCGAACCACAAGTGTAGTGGTAGGCCCTGATCATGCAACATCACTCGTGATGCCCCTACTATGATTCTACCAGTATCTTTCTCGACCAATGCTTTAAATTCACAAAAATTTACAAAAGTCTGATCTTTCTTCTGCATGAAGAAGATCCAACATTTACAATAAAAATCATCAGCAACTATAACATAATACTTGTGCTTGGAGGTGGATATTGTCGAGAATGTTACACATACATCTAAGTGGACTCGATCGAGGATTGCCTGTGATCGACTGTCTTTGTTATGAAAGGAAGCGTTGGTGTACTTTCCCAATGCACACCCTATTCAAGTGTATCATTGGGAAGACCAGCAGAATTTTTTTGCATGATTTTTAAAGCGCCATGATGCAAGTGACCCAACCTCTTGTGCCAAAACTCACTGATGTCTCGGATTTGTACCTCCTCTGCTTTCATGCTCAAGGTAGCACAATCTTCTACCTCCAACTTGTAGAGATTCTTCACTTGAACCATTATCCTCTTCACCTATCCCATGGCTATGCGATGAAGGAATGCCTTTCCCTTACTAAAGATAACTTCATAGAACACATATTTTATTAAATTTGGAATTAAATAGTGGATCTAAAATTTCAAAATAACCAAAAAACTCAATTCTAGTGATGTCCTTGTAATAAAAAATTTCCAATTTTAATGAAATATGTGTTATAGCCTTTGTCCTCCAATATGGAAACAAATACCAAGTCGTTCTTCAAATGAGGAACATACATAACATCTCGCAAAGTGAGGGGAGAACCCAAATCCCTCTGAAAGGTAACTTTACCAAGCCTGGTAGCACTATACCTCCCGTCATCACCCATCTCAATATGCATCTGGAGATCCTTCTCATCCAAGTTATTGAAGAGCTCTTTATTACTAGTAATGTAGAAAGAAGCTCCATTATCCAAGTACCATACACTACCCATAATCGATTACACCATACATGCGATGAGGGTAAAGTCCAATTCGAATTGTGAGGCAAGAGCCTCACCTATCAATCCTCCTAAGGGCTTCTTACCGGCCTTCTTGAGTAGACACTATGGAATAATGTCCTAGCTCATGGTAGTGAAAGCACTTGACATTCCACATGTCCTTTTTCTTGTTTCCATGGCAAGAATCTGATTTGGAATGGGATGTCTTCCCCTACCCTTTCTTTTCCTTATCTTCTAAGGCACAATTCTCCTCATCATCAGTCTTTGATGAGGACCCATCTCTGGTGTTCCTATGAATCTCTTCTTGTACCAAATCTAACCACAGTTGCTCCCAATCTGGTAGCTTCTCCCTCCCATTAACAGAGTCCTGGTAACTGTGCCAACTCTTGGGAAGTCCTATAAGATCTAGGCTCACCATATTGTCTTCGACAATAGTAATCCAAAAACTTCCAAGATCATCCTGACAATGGGTAACTTGGTTAAGCACTTCAGAATTGAGTCACCCTTCCCCATCTTGATCTTTCTAAGTTTTTCCTTTAGTGCCAACTTACTATGGTCACTGCTATTTTGAAACAGGTTTGTTAATGCCTTCCACATTGAGTATGGAGGATCCTTGCCATGGAGACTATAGAGAATGTGCTCTTGAACTCCTTCCAAGATAATCCTTCTTGCATTTGCCACATACTTTCTCCATTCAGCTAGATATTTAGCATCTGATGCTAGAGGCTTAGGAATGTCATGATCTATGAATTCCTTGAGGGCATTGTCTTCCATCGCCGCCTCCATCCTATCATTCCAAGCTATGTAATTCACTTTTCCCTCCAAGTCATACTCAAGTCGCAAACAATAGAATGACATATTGTTGCTCTGAAGTATGAACTTCCAAATTTTATTTTCACCTGCACAACAAACTCGAAGTCTCCCCTTCTATATTGTCTTCAGCTCCAATACCATGTAGATTTTTACTATGTAGATTCAACAACTTATGTGATATGCTAAAACATAAGACAATAATCTACTCTACTCTTCAACGGAAACCAAAATTGATCAATGAAAACAATAAGCAGAAAAGGAATAATATGAATCACACATAACACAATATTTTTCTAGGGAAAGCAACTACTAAAAACCCTGACTATCTATATCCATTAACCAGAATATATGAGAAGAAAATACAATGCTTGTTCAAACTGAACAATTACTACACTAGTACAATCTAACTCTCTACCTCACAAGCCAACTCAAGCCAACACTTAGCCAATTATACTGCCTGCCAAGCCCCTACTTCCTTGTGCATTCCCTAAGGGAATCAACCCATATTTAATTGGGAAATCCAATCTCCATAACTACGCAATACATACATAGGTCCTCAACTAATTTCATGCATCATCTGTACAACTCAGAAACTTATACAATTGATAGTACATTATCCCCAAACTCTAATCTCAACTGGGTCTTCCTCTGAATTGACATGCATGAGTTATTTATGAGTGAATATTCAGTTAACGAGTGTAGTACTAGTGATGCACTGGTGCACTACTCCACTACTAGACCTCTAATAGTTCCTCTAACAGATAGAACTAGTTTAACTGACTATAGCTTTGTTAGACTGAGTTATCTAGTTACAATTCAAAAGAACTCAACCGAGCCCCTAAAATTTAGAGATCACTCTACATGACTCTAGATAGACTTCCAACTCGAATTTCCTAAGTCAATTAAGTCAATTTAACTTAATTAACTATTACAAGTTGCTATGAGAATAGAATTACAATTTAATTCAAGGACAAATTAAATTGGAATTTATTGTTTCTATTTTAACATATCGAATGTGACTAACCTGGCAACATCCAATTACCAAAATTTTTGGATAGCTTGGATGAATGAAACATGAATGGAATTTATTTCCACTATAACTTCACCTTCTTTTCTAGAATGAAAATACCATACCCTGACAAAATCCTCACTTACAACTACAAAATATTCTCCACTTGTATCTTAGAAAACCGAGTGCAGAGGCTTTGCATGCCTCTGAAATAATAAATATATTAAAGATACTAATAAGAATTTCTTTATTTAAATCTGATAAACGTTTACAGTCACTGAAGATATTTCCAAAAGAAATATTTAAAAAATTATAAGATACATGCATCACATGTGGAAACTGTAGATACCTTAAGTAAACCAATTTAAGCAAAACTAAGAGAATAAAAAAACTTAGAGTCTTCATCAAATATCACTTAGAAGTTTAGTGTGCATGAAAAAATATTGAATGTGAATGCAAGATAACACAAAAAATACTTGTAAAGATTGCAAATTGTGCTCAATCTCAACATCAAAAAATAATACAACATTTTTTGTAGCAACTGCAATAAGTCGACCAACTCCTGTTTGAAATCGCACTTGACTCATATCACCCTATGAATCAAGTAAAATCAAGAATAAGTCTTTCAAAATCTAATGTGTGCAATATCTTATCTAACATAGTGGATTCATCGCAATTAATTATACATAGCTAAAAAATATATACTTTATAAATTGTCCACCTTAAAAGTTCTTACAGAAATGCTCTGATTAACACTACAATAACACATTTCATTTTCTACATCACAAGAATAGAGCAGATCATTGTTTGGATGGAAATCAAGAGGCATAACAATTCCTAAATGACCAATAAAAATTCTTAATGAATAGCTTGGTTGGAACAAATAACAATATAGAATGATTTGACTTGATTAATATAAGGTTTGGGAGCAACCACTCTTAAGAGAGAATTCCCATTGAGTAAAAGCTTCAATGACATCAACTTATAATGACCATCCTACACCCAAATATATTATCAAAAATTAAAATAAAATAAAATTCAAATTCTTGCATGTGACAAGAAGGTACCAAAGCATCCCAAACAATGAAAGCAACAACAGGTACTAGACGACTATCATCTAGAAACTAGTGAACATAGAATTTATTTAAACCAAGGTTAGTATTTCTAAAATGGTAAATCAATAAAGAAATGTGTTTTCATATTGAATGGAAGATTTTTCTTGAAATTTATAACCAAATAAATGTTAGTATTTTGAGGAAAACAAAATTTTAAGCCCATCGTGTCACAAAAATACAAGAGAAAGTGAAAAAATCCAAATCATTTTGTGAGAGGTTGAACTGTTCGTCTTCAAAGTTTAAGAGGAAAAAGGTATTAGAAATATGAAACAATATATAAAATATTCCGCTAAGATCTCAAGCAAACCTATCATGTAAGGCCCTTGATCATTAGAAAGATGCAACAATATATCAAATGTGTTGCTAAGATCTGAAGCAAACCTATCTTGCAAGTCCCTTAATGAGCATTATTTGAGAGGGGATAATTGAACCATCTTTTAATTTTTAAAGGTAAAACAATACTTGGCATCCAATAACAATGTAAAATTTCAAACGGGAACTCATATGATTACCAATTTTGTTAGGTAGCAAAAAAGTCAACCAATTTTGAAAAGTGGTGATGTAGAATACACATATTTTTTTTAGCACAGTTTTTGACACTTCAAATTTTTTTATGTACATTAGTTTTTAGAATGTAAGTGATTTGCATGCTGATTTTAAAAAGTGTTGATTATGCATCAGGCATGTTCTTTAAAAGACCTATTTTTTGACTTTAAATTTTATATTGTATAAATGTGAATAATTATTTTCTAAATTTAACAATTTTTGAAGTGGT
>APFE031003512.1:28357-42309 GCA_000404065.3 Pinus taeda | reverse complement strand
TAGAAATAAGTAAAAATAATTCAACAAACTTACTTTTGAAATTCCTCAGACATTTCCTCCAATGATAATTCCCCTGACTTCACACAAGATAATATCACTTTGACAAGTTTTTCATCCTTCACTCCTTGCAATGCCCTCCAAGGTCTGATAGCCATATCTTCTCGAAGTTGCTTCATTTCAGGACTTGATTTATTGTTGCTACATATCAATGGTTTATACCTTTTTACCTTCTGGTTTTAATGCCAATTTTCTTACACATGCTAATATCATTAATAAATTCCCATATCTCTCCAGTTCTAAATTCCAACTGGAAAATGATATCAATACTTCTGAATATATCAGTATTTACTCTGCCGCCTTTTGAACTGATTTTCTCCTCAATTTGATAGCCTATTTCCATACAACATTCCTTTCGGAATTCTATAGTAACATTTATCTCATCCCTGCCACACTTTTCTTCAAATTCATTATGAAAAAATATAACCATTTAGATGAAAGTCATAGACATCCTATATTAATTATCTGAATTATGATCCCATGCCAATGGCTTTTCTTTTATATCTGATAAACCAACATAAATGATACATTTCATTGTTTCAAAACATGGGTTATTGGGATATTCCTCCATCAATTGCCTTTGAGCTTCTACAAAATGGTTCCCCCCAAGCACATAATAATTGTATTCAAAGCATTTTGACTTATCAAATGCTTCTTTGTTGGGAACTTGAACTAGATCAACAAGAAGCACATAATTAACCACATGAGCATATGGATTGTACCTTATCAATGTCTTCAAATTGTGAACATGTAGGTGTTGTGGCTTTCTGATTTGATATTTAAATTTTCCTTCACTTGGATTATATATTTGTCTCACATTACGTTGAAATGTATGACCACCCTCAATTAAGTTTGTCTTTCTCCTGGTGTAATGATTTCCCTAATTTCTTTTGAATTTTCACTAGGATCTTCACTGTTGGCAATAACTACTTGAGAATGTTCAACTTTCATTTTGTTCCTCCTAACATTCTCATCATTAACTAGAAAAAATAAATTCCTGGGCATTGTTACTTTTGGTGTTTTATGGCTCTTCTCCTTTCTAACACCAGTTCTAATCTCATCCTTAGTAATGGAAACATATTCTTCAACATCAATTTCAACTTCCTCATCTTCAAAAGTAACATGTCTACCTTTGCTAGATTTATCCACTATAGAGATTCTTTGTTGATCCCTTGGAAGTAGTTTTGTAGCATCATGAATTACTATTTTTTTCTTCTTTGTCATATCTTCTTTTGGCACTGAGTAGAAACTGCTCACAATATTCATAATATCTTGATCTATGAAATGAATGCCTCCCCACATAATTGAAATATTTTCAATAAAATTATGTCAAACAAAATATCATATGTCAATAAAAGCTAAGTTATAAAAATATAATGATACAGTTACAATAACGTAAAACACAAATATAAATAACAATACTTATCATATCTTGTGCAATGTCATTTATAATTTGTTTACACAACTTTGTAGATTCCTCTATCGTGTCATACAATGACAACGATAACTGATATTTAATCTTGTCATGTGACTTGGGTGGTTTTGTAAGTACATAAACAACTTCAGTGTCCGGTATCAAACAGATATCTATAACTATTCCCAGCACCTCATAAATTCCACTATCGTTAGGGATATCAACATATAGATATATCTGCACCTATTGTTTGCCTTCTCTATCTTTCAAATACCATACATTTTCTGTAAGATTCACTTCTTTTGATTTCTTCCAGTATGAAATCATCTTCTTATCATTTGAGGCACTTGATATATTTGTAGTTATTAGCTTAGGTTTGGTTCATTCAACATTGTTTTTTAAGGATCCACCTTTAATTTTAGCAATTTTTGGTCTAGAAAGATTCACAAAATATTCTTTGATGCCATTTTACTGCAAAAAATACACACATATATAAATCAATAAATTACAAAACAAAAAAAAAATCTAAAAATGAAAAATAATCATAAATAATAAATAGTTTTGTACAACATAACCTTTTAAAACCAATTTAAAAAATTAAAAATAAAAAAAATGCAGCTCCTTCTTGCCCCACCGCAAAGCCCAACGGTTCCATGGGGGTGGAGGCTCAATTCTCATAATCGAGCCTCCACCCCCACGGACCCGTTGGGCCACGGGGGTTGGGTAGGAGGAGCTAGCGCATCCCCTTCGACCCACCCCCATGGCCCATCGGGCTCATGGGGCTGGCAGCGGCTAGCCCCTCTACCCCACCCCCACAGGTCTCCAACGAGCCTCCAAACCCACGGGCCCGTTAGGCCATGGGGGAGGGCCGAGAGTTGGTTGCGTGCAGCTCCTCCCACCCTACCCCCGCGACCCAAAGGGCCCATTGGGTTGTGAGGGTGGGGCGGGAGGGGGTTGTGTGTAGTCCTTCCCACCTCACCACCGTGGTTGAATGGGCACATGGTGAGGGTGGTCCAAGAGGGGGTTGTGTGTCGCCCCTACCATGCGACCCAACGCGCTCGTACGGGTGGAGACCCGTTGGGAACTCATGTGGGTGGAGGACCGATTCTAAGAATCATCCCTCACCCTTGGTGGGCTGGGTCTTGGGGGTGTGTGCCGCCAGCGGGCACGACTATGACCACCATGCCCATTGCAGACATAGTGGCCTTCTGCTTACCATGGGGCTGTCAGGTAAGCCTAGCTCTATGGGGGTGGGACGGGAGGGGGCTACATGTAGCCCCTGCCGTCCCTCCCCCACGGCCTAACGGGCCCGTGGGGGTGGAGGTCTGATTATAAGAATGAGCCCTCACCCTTGGTGGGTTAGGTCATGGGGGTGGCTACTGCTAGCAAGCACGACTAGAACCACCATGCCCACTGCGGACATAGTGGCCTTTTCCCTGCCATGGGTTTGTCGGGTAAACCTGACAATGTTGTTGCTTTTAAATCCAAGAAAATGATCAGCTTTTGCCATAAATACCATATTACTTTAGGCCATTCCACAACATATTACCCTCAAGGTAATGGTCTAGTTGAATCCTCCAACAAAAGTCTGATCAATATCATCAAGAAAGTCTTAGAGGAGAACAAGAAAAATTGGCATAAAAAGCTTGTAAATGCACTATGGGCAGACATATTGACTACTAAAAGATCCATTGGAACAAGTCCCTATGAATTGGTTTATGGTATGCAGGCAGTATTCCCTTCTTCACTGGGAATCCCAGTGATAAAGTTGCTGCAAGAAATACAGGTAGAACCTAATGATATTCAGAGAAGGATCAATCAAACTATTCACTTGCAGCAAACAAGAGAGGAGGTATATCAAAGATCTCAGGTTCTACAAGAAAAGCTTAAAAAGATATTTGATAAAAGAACCAAAGTAGAGGATTTCTTCATTGGAAACAAAGTTTTAAAGTGGGATTCCAGAAGAGAAGATAGGGGAAAACATGGAAAATTTGTTTTCTTGTGGAGAGGACCATTTATCATTCAGATTGTACAAGGAAACAACACCTATTTTTTGAAAAGCTTGGATGGTACAGAGGCAGATGATGGACCAGTCAATGGTCGAATGCTGAAGCATTATCTTGATCCATTTTGTTGATATATCAGCACTTCAATTTGTACATAACAGTGTTTACTTTCTGCAGTTTATTACAACAATAAGATAGGTAATAAAATACAACAAATTTTGAGGGAAAGGCAGGCGATTGTGCCGCCTTTTGGAATTACTTTTTGAGTTTATCAGAAGAAGTTGAAGAAGGAGACTTGGGAGCTGTAAAAATGATGACAAATATTCAGACAGACTATCCAAAATAGAGCTGCAATTATTTGAATGAATTCATGAGAAATACTTAGATGTTGCAAAGGTACAGCTTTGTTGGCAGTAAAGGAAAATCCTCACAAAACAACAAGAATTGAATATAAGGCCATCTGACCTGCTGTTCTTGAATTTTCACCAGGAAAAGCCATCCCCAAGTGGAGCCACTGTTAGGTTCCTATACCAATAGGTTTCATTTTTCATTATTGACTGATGAAGTGCCAAATATGTTCATCCTTTCCATGCTGCAAAGGTTTCCATATTTTGAAGACAAATAAAGTAAATTAAAAAATGAGAAGAGGGTATGCCCTAAAAGAAAAATCAAAGGGCAAAAAGAAAAATAAGATGGTCAAAGAGAGGAATGAAAGAAATGAACCGCAAAGAAAAGACCAAGAAAGTGTGCTAGTTCAAATGCCACTACTGTTCCATTTTTGGAGAATTTCACTATGTACAGTTGCTTGACTCTTATCATGGTTCATGAATGGCCAGATAGCTTAATCTTGGCCAAGTTCATATTTGAATTTACTTATCTTAGAATAGAGAATAAAGGTCTGTCCAAAACAGTTCAAGCTTGACAGATAAGTAGTTAAGTAGAGAAGCAAAAGAGCTCAACAGCTAAATCTGAGCCCTTGGAAGAGATAAGGGTAGCCTTAGATAGGATGGAAGCTAAAAGAAAAGAAGAGAATCAGGGTTTTCTAGTTCAAATGCACCCAAGGAAAATGAAGAAAAAATGTTAGGTGTAATAGGATGGGTAAGTAGTTTGATGTTGCAGAAGCAGTGGCATGAGTGATCCCTTATTTTCAAATATAATTCATCTCCTATGGATATTATGAATGCCATGACAAAGTGTGGTGACAGATCAGATGTTGCATGTGTAACTTCCCTTCATTCCTCTCACAACAATAACTTACTAACATCCCACCAGGATATTGAGATCTGCTCAAAGTCCCTAGACCACTCCATTTTAGGTGAAAATTTCAGCAAAATAATGTTTTCTCCATAGGCTAAGAAGCCACATTTCTTGTGTAAAATCTTTCTTCTTTTGACTCTCCCTATAGCCTAAGTTTTCACTTTTTAAACTTAGTGCTTTGCTTAAACATCATACCATTCATATTAACACTATTATATAGCTCCTACATAATATTTCCCCTCCCATACTATGTAACAATACATAAAAACTCTGAAATTCTTTAATATCCCGCCATAGGCTTAAATAAAGCCATATGTTAATGTTTTAGGGGGTCCAAGGTTTATCTGAAACCTTGTGGACAACCCTTCCTCGCATGCGCATATAACCTTGGGATTTATTCAACGTTTGGTTGAATAAATAACCACGCCTAAACATTTAACCAAAGTTCTAAATACACTGCCCGAACATTACAAAATGTTGAAATATTACGGCAGGACCCGCTCCTTACACCTCCGCCAACTCCACATCTCGTCGATCGTCGGATCATTGCCCTCATATCGGACGGTCCGTGGCCATATCGCGATCAACCTGATCACCGAACTTTACCTTCCGGGAAAATGGAGGTTTTTCCGCTGTATAGGAGACACACGTCACCCACTCGGCACTATCGCGACCCCTCCTCCCAATACAACTTTTGCCCAAAAGCGGTGCAGGAAATACCACTTACCGCCCACCCCCCGCTGACGTCATGACTACGTCATCTGCTGACGTCACCCCCACGTCATCCCCACGTCACTACTACCACCTCAGCTCCATGTCATTTGCCACGTCACCACCAAATCAGCTTTCGTACCCCCGCTACACGACAAAGATTACGTCATGCTGACGTCACCCGACCAAAGCTTGCCAACGACCCGCCAAAGTCAAAATTTTTTGTTAAAAGGTGTAAAATGTCGTTTTTGTTCATTTTCCTTTATTTCTTCTGCACAACCTCTGCATGCTCTTTTACGTTTGAAGCAGTATTTTAACTACATAGTCCGCTACCCAGAGAAATTGACTCCACAACTCGGCCCCTCAGCTTGGTCTTCCATCTACATTTTACACAGGGTGTCCATTAAAACAGGTTTTTACTTGAATTCTACTCCTAGACCCTATTTTTCTAAGTTTTCTCTGTAAAATTGCCCAGAGCAACCAAATTTAAATTAGAAATGCATTGCTATGATCAAACCTCGCACTGCAACCTCTGTTTTTACCCATTTTTTTTGGGAAAATCCCTCAAACTCTGTCTCCCTCAGCAAAAGTCATCCACTAAGTCGAATTCAAGCTCACTCTGTTTTGCAATTCCCGAGTGAAAGGCCCTGAACTGTCTTTGTCCATTTTCACTGAAAAGACTCTCCAAGCTCTGTTTTCTGCTACAAATTTTATCCAGCAAGTTAAGAACGAATCGCTCTAGTCTGCAAATCCCCTGAGAAAAGCCCCAAAGCCATTGTTTTACCCACTGTTGTTGTAAAAACCCACATATTAATTAAAAATCACAAGAGAATTTATAAGATGGAAGCCCCTGCTCCAGTGGCCCTCAATGTTGACCCTCTCAATGCTCCACATAAAGAACTTGAATGGTTACCCCTAGCTGACAAGGATTTCCAAATCAAAGATTTAGTTGGCAGTAAATCTCATATCCAAGCTTTCTGTGAGATCAGGGACAGCTATAGGAACAAAACTGATGTAATTGGAATTTGGGAGTCTAATATGCCCAGGTACTACCTCCCTTCAGTTAATATTTTTCCTGACCTCATCCACCAATGCCATGCCAATTATGAGCCTACTCAAAGGGCAGTGATGTCTCCTTCTGGAACAATTCCATTTTATATCACCCTTGAATCTATAAATGAGATTCTGCATTTTAAGCCAACTAGGCCTTTGACTCCTCTTTCCTTGGGATTTTTGCTTGACCAAGGGGGCAAATTGCCAAGTTCAGAAATAATCAGAATAGGCCAATTATTCCTGAAGCCAGATTATCAACCTCAGTAGCCTCCTCCCTTTTTCGATCTTTGGTTCAATGAGGCTGGGAAATTTATTATTGACATGATATCCTACATCTTGGGATTCAAAACCAGTGAGTATGTAGATGAAACCACATTGGTCCTCTTGTCCATTTTTACTCTAGGACAGCCCCCTGCTATCAAGTATGATTATGAAACTTTTATAGCTGATAAGATCCATGAGCAATTCATGAGCATGGACAGAGAAGGAGTGTTCACTTATTCATCATACATATATCACCTATTCCTCTACTATCAAATAGAGAGCTTCCAAATTCCTATTAGAAAGCTGGATGTCAAGGGGGAGTGTAGGTCTGTAATCTTCTAGACCTCAGTATTCCACCATGTTAATAACTCCCCTTATACTTATTGTGAATTCATTGATCTCTTCATACATCCAACCTCTTCTTTGCTGATGACAAGTCCTCCAGATGGACTTTCAGGTGAAATGCAGAAAATCCTACAGCTCTCCAAGAGCTACAACATAAGTGACTAGTACTTTTACGAGAATCACACTAAGATCCGAATATATGGCTGTGAGCTCTGCCCCTACAAATTTCCAAAGTATGTGCCAATGAGACTGTTTGCATTGGAATACTTTAGGCAGTTCATCCAAGAAGACTTAATCCATTTTTGTGATGTCAAGAAAAAAGCACAACTCAAAATAAGAAATCAACTGGGCCCTTTCATCTTCAATAAGAGGGAAGCTTGGAAAGAAGCTTACAACATTTTAGGGCAACAACTTAAGCTGAAACAGAGTTTTTATTGGGCACCATATGACCCCAATCATTTCATAAGTTATAGGAAAGTAAAAAATAAGCTGCTAGCATATGTTCACTGTAAAATCCCTGAAATCCAGTAATATGCTAATCAACAAGAATGGTTAGAGGGCACATTAGTGGAACAAATTATTGAGGAAGATAAACTGGAAAAGACAATGAAGGAGCTTGAAAAAACACTTGACCTAGACTCTTTTGGATAGGTATCCTTCAATCTGCCTCAACACATTGGAGGTGATACATCTTTTGTTGAGACCTCACAGTAAACATCACAAAAGGCCAGTTCAACATCAACAAAGGGCAAGGACGTAATGGATACAGAGCAACAAACAATGGCAGATCAGCCTACCACATCAAAAGAATAGGGTCAAGGGCAAGTTCCCCCAGCTCAAACCAAGGCACCGGAAGCCCCTGTACTACAAACTCCTCAAAATGAGAAAAAGAGCAAAAAGAGAGATAGAGAAGAGGCTACCCCTGCCAGTGGACCAGCAGAACAACCTGGAGATAAGAGGTAGAGATTGAATCCCTATTTTGAGGAGGAATTTTTGGAAGAAACCACAAGCAGCATGAGAGATGAGGAAAGGACTGAGCATCAAACTTCTCCATTAGCAGGCACATCAACTAGCTCATTCCAGCAAGATCTAGAGAGGCAACATAGTGTGGAAGTTTCATCCACCAGGCCTCAAAGCAAGCAAAGCTCAAATATCAAGAAAACTTTCACTGAAATAAAAGCAAAAAATGATCCAGTGAGGATGCAACTTTACAATCATCTGATGATGACAGCACCCACCAATCAACAAAGGCTAATGTCTGCTTATGATATTCAGGAAAAAAAGATGATCCTCAGTCATTTCAAGCCCAACATGCAGCAACCAAAGTCAACTGCTGATTATATTAGAACCAATTTGGAAGTTTTCTCTAAAGACATCCATCCAATTGACCAGATTGAATTACGCAAGAAAACTAGGGAAACGGTGTACTCCACCTTGGTAGACAAGGCATTGCTCGCCCACAAATTGCAAAATTCATTGCACAATACATCTGCCCAATTAGAATTGGAAAAGGCCTCTTCCTTAGCAAAGGACATCATGATTAAGTCCTTAGAAGAAATTATCATTGAGCTCGTGCATGATCCCAAGGATGCAAAGGGCATCAAGGCACTAATAAAGAAAAAAGAGGAGGATATAGCTGCACTAAGGAGACAATTAAAGATACCTGTCACCATGCATCCACAAACAACAGAGCTAGTATAGAAAAAGGCAGAGGAAGACATGGTGGATTTATTGATAAGGATGAATGAGAGGTTAGCAGAAACATAGTAGGCATTGGAGAAAGCAATGAGAGAGATGCAGGGAGTGTCAACCTCCCAACCACTAGAAACAGCTCCAACAAGCACAATTGCTCCTCCTACAACCACAACAACAGTACCTCCCATTGTCCCAACAACAGGTACATCGGCTTCAGATGCTTCAGCGGAAACAACAACAGTACCAGATACCAGCATGGGCATGGAGGAAATGATGAAGGCAATAAAAGAATTATAACTCCAAATGGCAGAGCTAAAGGAAGCCAAAGAAAAACTGGCCAAGTTAGAGGTAAGCTATGAAAAATCCAAAATAACTGTGGCAGAAAAAACCAGAGAGGTAAAAGCTTTAGAAAATAAGGTAAAATCTTTGGAGAAAGATCTTACTCTTCATAAACCTCTCTCAGAGATCAAAACAATTTTGTGGATTAAGATTGGCTAGTCCATCAATGATCAATGGAGATCAATAGAGACTATCCATGAACAGATTGAATTGATAGAAATGGCCCAGGTAGAGATTCAGAAGGCCAGAGCATCGTTGGGAAACATGCCTGAGCAGGCCAATAGCCTAATTCATTTTTTGAACACTCATACCAGGGAACAACTAGCAGCTCTAGATATCAGGGACAAAACATGTACTATTTTGACAGTTAAAAAAGTGCTAACCCTGAGGAATTTTATACCAAATCTGGAGAGAAAGTGTTAAGAAATGTAGATAGAAATAAATGCTTTTACAAAAAAGTTTACAGTCTTGCAATAGAAGGGTTTACCCAGTTTGTTAACCAGCAATTAGAGATTGTTAACACATGAACAATATGCTCACAGGGTGAATACATATGTTGCCAATCAGATCACAGCATCATCAAGCACTTCAGAAGACACAGCACCTCCCTATAGACAGATCTTATATGGCAAGTTGGAAAATCTATTCTATATTGAGCATGAAATAAAACATCTTTTTGCAGTCCATCCCAACTTCTACAGGTATACTGAAGCTGATCAAACATTAATAAAAATGCAAAGACACCAGTTGCCAATAGACCAATGGTGGTAGAGCATGTTGGAGGTTTTACCAAGGTAGTTCTAATTTTCCTTTTTATCTACATTTGATCAAATCTTAAAACACGTTGCACACATCATAAAGATGAGAACAACAAAGGAAGTTAGTCAATGCTGGGACTGTTGCTCAGTAAAACAGGATCACACACAAATAAAAGAGCCGGGGCATCAACTCAGTAACGCCAATAAAAGAAAGACTATCAGCTGACTCACTGGGTGTAAAAGTCAAACATATCTGATCAATTAAAGCGGCCAACACAACAGCAATTACTTCTGCATTCATTTCTCCCGGTTTCCAACAACATTTATTTCCTTTGTAAGAGTAGATGGATGAAGTTATTACTTGATATTTTCTTCACACGATATTTTGTAACTCTCTTTTGTATAAATACCTCCCCATGAGATGTATTCGGGGTTGGTGATCTCTCTTCTGGACTGCGCTGTAACTCTGAGGATTTTTAATGCAAAGGCTATTGAAGTTTACTGTTTACTGTACTGTCTGAATGTGGATTTGATGTTCTGGCCCTACTACAGAATTCTTGTGTCTTTCTATGGATCAATAAGTTATTCTAACTTTTGTTTTGTATTTTATATGTTTTGCAAATTTCATATATGTTTCATATTCTTAGTGACAGGGAAAAAGAATAGCCCAGAATTTATTTAAATACACTCTGTGTTCAATCTCTGTTGCTAATTATGTTTTCTTCAGAGTTAGCATAAACAGGAATTCTTAGCTGCTCCTGTTTTAACTAATTCTTTCACTTTGAATATTGACAAGGAATACTTTACTGCTCCTTGATAATAGTCATGAATCTTCCCTCTGCCAACATGATGAAGGATTCTTAACTGCCCTTCACCCCCTGGCCTACATTCCATCTATTTCCAGATTATAAAATTGTTCCAAGATCGATTATCTTGCTCTGTAGTATAACCTTTTGTCAAAGAAAACAGATTCAGCAGTTCATCCTCATAGACTCCATTAGCCCAATGGAATAGACTCTTTAGACTTGCATCCCAGGCCTATTGAAGATCACCATCCAAAAAAAATCAAAACAAACCCCTGTACATCATAACTAGCCTAAAATACATCAAACAAAGCTAAATTATAAAGAGAGAGCCCTCTTTGGGTGCAATTTGGCTAGAAACTGCATCTAAAAGATTGGTTAGTGGTTACCTCGGCCGTATTCCCTTTTCTCACAAGTTTTGGGGAACAACCTGAGTGATAACACTCCCAATTAGTTTTTTAGTTGGGAAACAGTTGGGCCACGGGCAATAGGAGGTAATGAATAGGTAAAACCCATGAAATCCACCCATAATTAAGGAAATTTAATTTTTTAAGTGCTTTAACACATACACGTGAGTTGGGTATTGAATAACCTGCGTGTACACACTTTTATCTCAGGGAAAAGTAGTGTACACGGAATAAAACACTATTTTTAATATATTTGTACTAAGTCTGGAAGGAGGGGTTGCCCTAGGCTATAAACCAAGAATCACAAATACCAAGGGTGATAAATGGTGCTATAATAGATGCCCCCTAATATATGAGGTCAAAAGGGGTACATGATGGCTGAAATGTATTAAGTGTATGGAAAGAATCTTGTCGAAATTGAGGACTTCACCAGAATTTAGCCTGCCAAGACATCAAAAAGAGATCAGAAAGAAAATGATGTCTGAGGCGGCATACCCATGCTCAAAGAAGGTAAAGCATGTCCACACATCAAGTACAAGCGGATCCAATATTTATATAAGTACAAAGAACTGAAAGTACATAATGGATCATCTGATCGTGATTGAAAAAGTACATGTTTGAATATCACATATAAGAAGACGATCAATGAAGCTGAAAGATGAAGCTGATCACTAATGTCAAAAACTGATCCCAATAGTACCAAATGAACATGATGGAATAAAATGATACTACATCACAACTCGAATGCCAGCATATAAGATGTTATTGTGAAGAACTACAACATATACGATGGATGGTGTCAACTAACAACAACAGGAGCAACTCACAAGTGAACCAAGACATGTTGATGCAACCCGAGGTCTTCACCGACCGCCACGGTACATTTCTACACAATGGGAATAAATGATCTGAGGTCGACCATGTGAGAAATCATTTGATTATTGGTCATTGATGTATACCAGTAACAAATGCGAGACTACTCATCGATAATGAAAATGAGAGTCAAGGTACCCAGTACAATCTAACAAGTGCGAATAAATGTTTGGTCCCTATAATGCTAGTCATTACCCCATTACTATTGTAGTTGTATCCCTTATTAATATTTTTGTGCCCCTATTGTCCCCATATTGTTATTACTGTGCCCCATAGAATCCCTCTATTGTCATTTTTGTGGCTTTATATTATTATTGTTAGGTCGGTTGGGTTATATTGTGGCTCCTTAGACTCCTATTATAGAAAGGAGGTTTTGTCATTTGAATCATCCAAGAATTGTTCATTTATGTAATGTAAAAGAGGTTTCCCCCTCGAATAGGCTGAATTATAAGCCATTGATCTATGTTTTCTATCTTTTTTTGAGCTGGTTTCATAACATTTGGTATCAGAGCTTTGGATTCTAGGGTTTCGCTGCTCCAAATCGGTCATCGTGGCATTTTCTGCGATGTTTCAGAAGCTAAAAAAAAAACCCATTTGAGAAGAAATCATGCTAAACCTCGGGTCCAAATTTAAGAGAATTTCGCACTATATTTGCGGAGATATGATCTGAGGAAGTTGGTCTTTTTGCATACTCCTAAATTACATTCCAACAGGTGACCTAGGGAAAGTCGTCATAACTTTCTCTCTGAGAATTGGATTGAAATTTCGTCAGAAGTTACAGAAAGGGAACGGACTGTAGTTTCTTGTAGATATTTTTCAAAGCCAGAGGTCGAAATAGTGACTTGTGGCATGTCATACAAGTTCACTCTACTGAACTAGTCTATAATCAGGTCACTATGGGAGATTTCGCATAACTCTTCCTTGGAGAATCCAATTTGGATCAAACTAGTGGCATTGGAAGAAAGACACAAAGGCCTACTGCAGGTTGCAATTTCAGAATTGGATGATCCAAAAGTACAGAGATACATCAGAGACAATATCAAGCTCCTACAAAGTGAAAAAAGGTGTGTAGATTTTTTTAATTTTTTGCTTAAGCTTGGTTTGAAAATTTATTTTGAAGGAATTCAAAGGGAATAGTAAAGCATTATTATTATTAACTGATGCCCCGAGGAAAGAAAGTGCAAACACCTAGTAAGCAACATGAAAGCTCTAGCATGACTCATGAAGAAGAGGAAGAAATGCTACATGATATATCAAAATTACAAGACCAAGTGCAACAAATTTCACTCTCACAAACGCTAACAGAAGCTAAGATAAATGGAATGGAATCTAAGATAACAGGTGTGTAAGCTAAGATGGATGATTTGAAGATAGATTTGAAGACAAATTTGAAGAGAGACATGGCAGATTTGAAGACAGATTTGACAAATTTTCTACAAGAAATACTTACTAATAGTGAAAAGGTAGTACAGGAAACTCATGATGCGAACAAAAGAAACATTAATCATGATTTCATAGACTCTAATGTATGATCGAATACCCATCATATTCCAAAAATCGATATGAGGAAGTTTGATGGCAAGGATCCCACAACATGGATATTACAAATGGAGCAATTTTTCGATCTCAATAATGTACAAAACACACAAAAGGTACGTATTACAACTTTATATTTGGAACCAAATCAGTTTGTATGGTATCAATGGCTTTTCTCTCGTAAACAATTTATCACTTGGGCAATTTTTACGGAAGAATTGATGGCACATTATGAGGATACAAAAAGCAACACTTTTTTTAGCCAATTGATAAGTCTCAAACAAAAGGGTTCAATAACGGAGCACATTGGGGAGTTCCAAAAACTGAACATAAGGGTGAAAGATATTCCATAGGATCATAGGATTGATGTGTTCATAGGGTCTTTAAAGGATAATATCCAACATGATGTTCGCCTTTGGGAACCCGATTCATTA
>APFE031003512.1:0-23761 GCA_000404065.3 Pinus taeda | reverse complement strand
CCCCCTCGAAGAGGCTGAATTTTAAGGCGTTGATCTATCTTTTCTATCTTTTTCTTGAGCTGGTTTCATAACAGAACCCAAGCCTAAAGGAAATGGTAAAGGATGAACACCAAAAAATTTGAATGTTATATATATTTACCCCATCTTAGATAGCTAGTGGGTATCCCCTTGGTGATTGTTTTGAAAAAGAATGAAAAATGGAAGGTTTGTGTAGACGCTTACAAGGTACTACCTTTTGGTTTATACAATGCACTGGCCACATTCCAACGAGTGATAATTGGTACTTTTTATAATTTGCTACATGATTGTATGAAATATAAATGGATGACTTCACTATGATAGGTGATTCTTTTGATGAATCTTTAGACAATATTGAAAAAGTTTTTAAAAGATGTAGGGAGACAAATCTTGCATTAAGTACTAAAAAATGTTTTATGGTCATGACTGTAGGAATAATATCAAGTCATTATGTGTCTACTGCAAGAATACAGGTAGATCTAGCTAAAGTAGAGGTAATTATCAAAACACCACACCCAGTTAATCAGAAATTAGTTTGAAATTTATAGGCCACGTAAGCTACTATCGACAATTTATAGAAATCTTTACGAAGATAGCTCAACCCATATTTAAATGGCTTGCAAAAGAGACAAAATTTTGCTAGAATAATGAATATCAAAATTATTTTAATGTGCTTAAGTAAAAACTCCCCTCAACCCCAATATTGATAGGTCCAAATTGGACCCTCCATTTCCACATTTCAATCGATGCCTCAAATTCAGCTATAGGAGTTGTGTTGGGTCAAAAGAAAAATATCTTAACTTATGATATCTATTTTATAAGCAAAAAATTAGCTCCAACTAAATTGAATTATATTGTCATTGAAAAGGAATCCCTTGTAGTAGTTTATCCAATCAATAAATTTAGGCATTATATTCCCAGATATGAAGCTTTTATTCATATTGATCACTCTGCCATCAAGTACCTAATGAAAAATCCTATTACAGATGGAAGGAATTCCATATGGTTGATGTTGCTGCAAAAATTTGATATCACCATTGTGGATAAACCAAGCAAGGAAAATCAAGTAGTCAACTTCCTCTCTTGGCTTGACAATGTAGGTAAGAATATTCCAGTTGATGACCATTTTCCAAATGAGAATTTATTTTCCATGTCTACTAACTTGCCATGGTTTGCAAACATAGCTAATTATCTTGCTACAAGAAAGTTATCATCTCATTTTTTAGCCAAGGAAAATAAAAGGGTTGTTAAAATGAGTGCCTCCTACTCCTAGATTAAAGGAGATATGTTTTACACTAGCTAATTATCTTGCTATAGTAAAGCCTCCATCTCATTTTTTAGATATGGAAAGAAAAGGATTGTTAAATGGGTGCTTCCTACTCCTATAATAAAGGAGATCTCTTTTACATTGGCCCTAACATGATTATTCAAAGGTGTGTAAGGGAGGATGATATTTTTGACATCTTGAAGGCATGCCATGATGAGCCTTGTGGGGGGCACTTTGTAGATAGAAGAAAAAACTACAAATTCCTTCATTCTGGATACTACTGGTCAACCGTCTTTCGAGATGCAAAGAAGTATGTGTGGGGTTGTGACAGTTGCTAGAGGATGGGTCACCCAGTTCCAGCAGATAAAATGCCACTTCCACTTTCTTATAGGTCCCTTTGAAAAATGGGCCTTGGACTTCGTTGGGCCAATCAATCCTCCATTAAAGAGTAAGAAGTATATTTTAGTCTATACTAACTACATCACAAAATGAGTAGATTCAAAGGAATTATTTAGGGAAATAGAAAAAGTAGTGGTGGATTTATTGTTCGAGGATATTCTCACTCAATTTTGGGTACTAGGAGAAATTGTGATTGATTAAGGGATTTTATTCACATCTAAATTGGTATAGGAAGTTACTCAAAAGTATCACATTAAGCACATGAAATATTCTCCATATCACCCCTAGGCTAATGGGCAGGTTGAGTCAACAAATAAGGTTTGGAAGGAATTCTGACAAAGAAGGTACAACTACACAAGAAAGATTGGGCAGAAACACTTCTAGAAGCCTTATGGGCTTACAAGAAAACCTGGAGGAGAACTACTGGTATTTCCCCATATGAGATGGTGTATGGGAAACAAATTCTTCTTCCTATTTAATTTCAGATTAAAACTTTCAAAATGGTGGTAGAATCGAGAATGAATTTGACTAAGGCACAAAAAGAAAGGGTTGTTTAACTCAATGAGTTTGATAAAATGCATTAGGAAGCCTTCCAACATACTAATATCATCTAATAATAGATAGAAATGTGGCATGATATATTCATTAAGAAGAAACAAATCAAAGAAGGTAACTCGACACTTTTTTTTTGAATCCATGTTCAAGGGCTTGAAAGGGAAATTTAACACCCGATGGCTTGGTCCCTATGAAACTGAAACTGCCACTGATAATGGTCATCACAGTTCAAAATATAGATGATGAGAGATTCTTCTTCTTGGTTAATGGGCACTGACTCAAGTTTTATCAAAATCCTAAATCTAGTGGGGAATTTGTCAAGGACATCATGTAACACGTTGAATTGCAAGTGGTAGGTGAGGGGGTATCTACACATCCTTCCTTTTCCTAGTTTTCTTCAATTTTTAATAATAACATGCTAGAAATTAATTAACTGAGTATGAAATACATAAAATATTGAGAAAATACAAATATAGAAATAAATAAAACAAGAGAGACACAAATATACATGGTTCACCCAATTTGGGTTACGTCCATGGAGAAACAACCAAATATTATCCAACAAAATGAAGAGATACAACCTACAATAGATCCACTGTAATTTCCTCTTCTCTCTCACACAACCTCCTCCCTCTCTCTTTCTCATAATAATAATACACATCCACAATACAATTACCTCATATAAACCAAGGGTTGCCTTCTAGGGCAAAAAAAAAACCCTAAATTACCATAACTTCTACCGTTAGATCTTCTGCCTAATGAACATCCCAGCGTGACTATGAAAGTACAATGTTTTATAAGGCAATTTTCATATATTTTAGCTTTGGGGGCAGGCCTTGACCCCCCTGATGGCTATCATACGAGCGACGTTGCTGCCTCATTTAGGAATTGGGGTCCAACATGGTTGAGACCTCTAAATCAAGAAAATAATCAAGCTCCACACCCAACAATCTCCCACTTGGATACTGACTATATAAACTCAATCATTGCTTCACTTGCTAGACAATGACTCCACTTGGACCTGATTGTTTCTCATATTTACCATCATACTTGAAGACCAAATGAAACTAAGTCGAATATCAGTTTCTCCCTAGTTACAACTTTTGTTAACATACCTAAAGGATTATGGCTAGTGTTTATCTTTTCCAGCTACAACTGTCCATCTTCCAACACTTACCGTATGAAATGGTATTTGAGATGTATATGTTTAGTCTTGGAATGAAAGGTTGATTTCTTTGCAAGATGAATGGCACTATGGCTGTCATTGTATAACTTGCCCATCTCCTGCTTCTTGCCTAGTTCATCCATAAACCTTTGTAACCAAATCATTTCTTTGCTAGCCTTTGTAGCAGCAACATACTCTGCTTTCGTTGTTGAAAGTGAAACAATGTTTTGCAATTTTAAAACCCAACTAATAGTTGTTCCACCTACAGTAAACACATACCCTGTGGTGCTCCTTCTATTAGATATATCACCTGCCATATATGCATGAACATATCCTTGTAGAGAAATGTTTGAACCACCAAATTATTATGCTTGATTTGTGGTACCTCTTAAATACCTAAGAATCTACTTCACTACCATCCAATGATCTTTTCCTGGATTGTTCATATGCTTGCTTACAACTCCCACTACATGTGAAATATTATGTCTTGTGTAAACCATTGCATAGATTATGCTTCCAACTGTTGATGTATATGGAATTTTACACATATAATCCATCTCTTCTTGGGTCTTTGGACACATCTCCTTACTTAGTTTGAAATATCTAGACAAAGATATACTAACTCGTTTTTCATTCTACATATTAAATCGTTGCAACACCCTTTTTTTCTACTCATTTTGAGACAATCTTAATTTGTGATTTTGCTCATCTCTAGTTATTATCATACCAAAGATTTGTTTTGCAACACCCAAATCCTTCATTGAAAATGAATTTGCCAGTTTTATTTTGAGCACATTTATTTCCTACATGTTAGACCCCGCAATAAGCATTATCTACATATAATAGCAATATAATATAGTGGCCATCATTTTTTTTATAGATAAAAACAATGGTTAGAGTGACATCTAGTATAACTTTGATCAGATAATAACCTATCAAATTTTAGACACCACTACCTTGGGTCTTGTTTTAATCCATACAAGGTATTATTCTATTTTCACACTAATTTCTCCTCCCCTTTGACCTCATACCCTTGTGGCTACTGCATATATATTTCTTCCTCCCAATCCCCATTGGGAAATGTTGTCTTTACATCTAAATTCTCAAGATGCAAATCTTCTGCTGCCATTAGACTTAAAATAGTTCTGATTGAAGTCATTTTAAAAACAAGAGAAAAAATTTCATTAAAGTTTATACCTTTCTTTTGTGCAAACCCCTTCACCACAAGTCTAGCTTTCTACCTCTATTTTTCTCCATCTTCTTCCTTCAACCTGTAAACCCATTTATTCTGCCATGTTGTTTTACTTGCAGGCAAGTTGACTAAGTCCCATGTATGGTTATGCATGAAGGTGTCCATCTCTTCTTCCATGGCTTTCTCCCACTTCTTCTTGGTTTCTACCTGCATTGCTTCTTCATATCTTTCTGGTTCACCATAATTAATTAACAATACATAATATAATGAAGGAGAGTATCATTCCAGGGGTCTACTTATCCCGATAGACCTTCCAAAACCACTTTTAGGTGTTTGAGCTGTTTGTTGTTGTTGTGGTTGTTATTGTTGTTGTGTCTGCTAATCATTATAATTTTCAGGCACCATTAATTTTTCTGTGATCTCATCAAACACTGTGTATTATTTGTTTTCCTTTTCCCGTTTCTTTCCCCGCATTTGATCCTTATACAAGTCCTTTTCATCAAATATGGCATATATGCTCCTAATTATTTTGTGATTTTCATAGTCATGTAAGTGATAACAAAAATCATTAACACCATATCCAATAAAGGTACATCTATTTGATTTTTCCTCAAGATTTGTTCTATTTTCTTTATTAATGTGGACAAAGGCTTCAAAACCGAAAGTCTTTAAAAACGAGTAGTTTAAAAACGAGTAGTTTACCTTTTTACCTGTCCATGCCTCCTTAGGAATACCACCATCCAAGGAAATTGAAGGCCCTATGTTTATTAGATAAAAAATAGTATCTACAAAATCTGCCCAGAATTTTTAGGGCAATTTTGCATGCAATCTCATGGACCTTGCACGCTCCATGATTGTCCTGTTCATCCTTTTCGACACACCATTTTTATGTGGTGTTCCTGGAATTGTCTTCTCTCTGCGAATTCCATGCTTTGAACAATAGTTACCAAACTCTTTGCTGCAATATTCACCTCCATCGTCTGATTTGAGACACTTCAACGCCTTTCATGTCTCATTCTCAACCAAAGCTTTCCATTTCTTGAAAGTATCAAATACATTAGATTTATTTCAAATACAATAAATCCAGGTTTTCCTAGTTGCATCATCAATAGAAGTAACATAATAGCGAGAGCCACTGAGAGATGATTCCTGAGTTAGTCCCCATACATATGTATGCACAAGCTCTAATTTTTCACTCTACTTTTCTTTCCCAACTCTGATAAATCTGACTCTCTTATGCTTTCCATAAACATAATTTCATAGAAATCCAAATCAACATGCTTCAAACTCGACAACAAATTTCTTGAGTGAAGAATATGCATCCCCTTCTCGTTCATGTGCCCAAGCCTATAATGCCATAATGTTGTATCTTCTCTTGTGGAGGTTAACACATTAACATAATTAGAAATACCATTACATAAATACAACATACCAACCTTTTATCCTTTTTCTATTACCATGGCTCCTTTAGTGACCTTCCAGGTTTTTTCTTTAAATGTAGTTACACAA
Source organism: Pinus taeda (assembly GCA_000404065.3). NCBI lineage: Eukaryota > Viridiplantae > Streptophyta > Pinopsida > Pinales > Pinaceae > Pinus > Pinus taeda. The sequence goes on along the minus strand of APFE031003512.1, from coordinate 17,656 downwards.
CCTTTACCACCTAACTGCCTCGTTGAAATTAGATTTTTCTTAATATCTGGAACATGCATTACTCCTTCAATAGCCATTGGTTTCCATTTTGTTGCTTTATAAAAACCTTTCCCATTCTAATGATTTTACAGGGTTTATTATCATCCAGACCAACCTATCCAAAATCTCCTTAAACATAGTCATGGAAATGTTTCCTATCAGGTGTGGCATGGAATTAGGCCCTTGAATATGCCACCCAAGCATCAATAATATTTTCTAATGAAAGAATCAAAGCATATTGCAACACATCACCTATCACATTCACTTCATGATTGTTCTCTTGCTGTCCATCTCCTTCTTTTCCCTTCTAATATTTGCAGTATTTCTTCCGGGATCGTTTCTTCCTACATTTCCAGCACACTATCCCTGATCTAGATTTGGATCTGTCTTTTCTTGACTTATTTTGATTTCCTAGGCTCCTTCCTCTTTCCATTTTTCTTCCCCTAATCTTTGCAGTCAAAGCATTACCTGATGTCTCACTGGATCTTTTCTGTCGCATTTCCTCGCTAAGGATGACCCCAACAACATAATCATACTTTAAATTACTAGATCCAAAGACATAGTAATTAATAGCCATAACTAAGCCATTCCAACTTTCTAGCAATGAGCAGAGAAAAAACATAGCCCTAACTTCATCATCAAAATTTAACCTACAAAACTTAACTAACTCGTAACTGTGTTAAATTCATTTAAATGATCAACAATAGATCCACCTTCTGACATATTCATATTATATAGATGCTTCATAATAAATACCTTATTTGAGGCTGATGGTTTTTCAGATAGTTTGGCCAATGCTGTCATCAAACCTTCTGTTGTTGTTTCCTTTGAAATGTTGAAAGCCACCAATGTTACCAGACACAACCATATTGTTCCTAGTGCCTTTATTTCGAGAAGATCCCATTCTCCGTCCATCATACTCATTGACTTATTTGATTTTCCACTCAATGATAGGTACATATCTTTATGATATAGATAATATTCCATTTGCACCTTCCACAACTGGTAGTTTTGGCCGTTAAATTTCTCGACACTAAACCTACCATCTTGTGCCATTACTCCCACTCAAACTAGGAACCCTTCTTTCCTACAAATTTATCATCCAAATAGACCTTCGACTTTTATAACAGTTGTTAGAAATTAATTAACAGAGCATTGAAATACATAAAATATTGCGGAAACACAAATACAAAAACACATAAAAAAAGAGACATAGATATACGTGGTTCAACCAATTTGGGCTATGTCCATGGAGAAACAACCAGTCCTTCCTTTTATATTATCCAACAAAATCAAGAGATACAACATCCACTGTGATTTCCTCTCTCTCTCTCTCTCTCGCTAAGAATAATAATACACATCCGCAATACAATTCCCTCATATAAATATAGGGTTGTCTTTTAGGGAAAAAAAACCTAAATTAACATAAATTTTACCATCAGATCATCCGCCTAATGAATGGTTGTTGCGCCCCCCTTCCCCCTTCCCCCTTGTATCTCGATGATGACTATCATACAGGCGATGTTGCTGTGCCATTTAGGAACTGGGGTCCAACACCACTGAGACCTTTGAATCAAGAAGATAATTGGGCTCCACACCTAACATAGCAAGAATAGGGAATACAAATAAAACAAAGTAAAAAGAAAAAGAAAAAGAAAATAGAAAAAAAGTAAAGAAAAATAGCGCTCAATTGTGAAAACCGATATTTCTGGTGCAACTGAGATGGAACCTCACTTGAAAACCAGATTTTTAGCTAGTGGGGTTCCCAAATAAAATGTAGTTGTGGTGGCATATTTTTCACAAATTCTTCAATCGTTTGATTATTCTCACATTGTAGTGATGGGGGATTCACTAAGACCTCCCTTTCAACAATCTCAACCCCATGAACTTCAACTTCTTATCTAGGTTCTGAGATCATAAAGCACAACAATGCCTTAGGACTTGTATAACTTAATGATAAATTCTCTCCTAATGACAGTGGGGATAGATCGATGCCCCATAACTGTCGGATCCTGCAAGACACTTGACTTCAACACATATATTCATGATTGACAAGATGCAATGGAAGTCCCTTGATACTCACTCACATTATTGGTGAGTTATCTTGTGTTGGTTAGCGACATTCATTACTGGTCGATAATCCAATGGTTCCTCCATGCATTTGAGTTTGTGAAATCTATTCACATGGGGAGGAATATATAGAGAAAGGAAGAGCAAAGATGAATACTTTTGCAATGATTCAACCATAGTAAACATGAAAGCATTTAGTTTATTAGTTTCTGTAGCATCTTGTTCTTGTTCCAATACCATTTTGTTTTTTGATTATTTGAGGTTCTAGTGTTTGGTTGTGTTATTCTTTGTTTAATAGAGAGCACAAAGATCCTTCATTCTTCAATTGTAACATCAAAATAATATGGATTCCAAGTATATATGGTTGTTCTAAAACTTTATATACAAAGGCTCAAATTAGATTTCATGTAGTGACCAATGATAATAGGTTTTGCTTCAAATTATATATGTCTAAACACAAAATTAGAACATTCATTTAAGAAAATGGCATTGTATAATCAAACAACATTCATCCACATCTTACATGATAGGTATAGTTCTCGATGGTAAGAAAATCAAGTAACCAAAACATAGGTGAGGTACTAAAATTACTTTGTTCATTTAAATGAAGAAATCTAACATTATGGCGATACCTTGGATTAACTTGCACTCATTTCTAATCGTACCACCCATCATACACATATTGTCAAATTTCTCTTGACGACCTTTTCAAAGCCCAAATTTGAATCATTACGAAATCCACAACCTTTATTTGTAAGAATTATCATCATTATCTGAGTTGTCCTGTTGATGAAAACATTACTTGGCCTATTAAATCAGATCATGACAATTTAATTGTCATGATCACGATTAACCTACCGATTCTTGTTTAAATTTCATATGGCCATTGTGCAATAATCCTTCGCCTACAAGGTTGAGCTGATTTCAACAATCACACCCTCATCTCCCGACTGTAAGAAACTATGAGGATTGCAGTTAGAGTTGAACTTTAAGGAGTTGAATTGTTAGAGGCATACTCAAAATGCATGAAGAAGATAGAAAAAGTGATATGGTTTCCATTCTTTTTGAAGTTCGGTTGGTATAATGAAAGGGATACTCAAGCATTTGCATTGGGATTTAATGGAATTGAAGCCATTGTTGTAGATTTAATTAGATTCACAATGACTGAATACTCTATCTTGCAGGCAAATAAGTCCCATAAGAAGGTGAATGATGGTTAAAAAACAAGTCAATTGACTAAGAAAGTTGGGCCTTATTCTTGAAGCCGACCAACATGAACCCAAATGGTCTAAGGTTACCTCACGATGTTTGTTAAAGAAGGGATACAAGAAATTACTGATCATATTACAAAGGTATATCACATGAGAGGTCCACTTCAACTTGAACTTTCTATTCCACATTAGACTCTTGCTACATTTTAAAGGTCAAAAGTTGAACTTGCCTTACTTTTTATGGAAATATTTATCCAAGATGGCAACCATTGCGTAGAGGAAGTTCTACACTAGAACGTGGAGTTGAACTTGAACCATCACAACTTGTAAAAATGTTAGTTCAGGATGAATTGAGGAAGATGAGTGATATATGAGAAGTGTTTGTAGCTCAAAACCAATTTGGGGAGCCTTGGGAAGAATCAAAACTTGAAGAGGCAAAAGAGGAAGATGAAGAGGTAGCAACAGAACTAGAGGAAGAAAAAAAATCTGGAGGAGTCAAGAAGAGAGCTAGAGATAGGAATATATGAGGCCAACCATGAAGAAATTGATGAAGAAGTCTAGGTTATCTCGAGTCGTTGTTGAAGGGTTGAGCCCAACTCTCTAGGTGCCCAAGGAAGAGGTAATACTGAATAAACCTCTAAGGAAAAAGAGTTCCAAGGTTTCTACTAAGGTTTTTACATGTGAGAAATTAGAGGAATTTAATGCATAACCTACTCATTTTGACAAGAGAAAAGGAAAATTGATTGAAGAAGTATCATTTGACAGTGTGCCTACAACAATTATACCACTTGATGCTGACTTCCCAATGGAGATTGGTAAGGAAACCTGCAAGGTAAAGTGAGAAATTCAAGAAATGGTTGCCTTGGGAGGATTTCTTAGAAGAGAAAAATGCACAATTAAAAGATTCCAACAATAAGTTTTAGGAGGAAATATCTTGAGTAAAAAAGGACAATAGAAGAGCACTAAAGAATGCTAAGAAGTGATACCAAACAACTCAAAAACTTAGAAAGAGAAACTAGAGACTCCAAAACAAGTTGGAACATTTCAAACTTGATACTTTGGTTGAAGTGGCCAACCAGGTTTGACACAAATTGTACCATGGGGCTTTACGATTTTGTGGATATTTATAGATGTTTCAATTTGCATGCAAACATGCAAATAATTAGGCGTGGGGGAGATGTAGGGTCCCTATTTTGACATGTTCGGTATAGTTTGCAGGATCTTATTTTACTTATTTACCTTGTCTTTTACCTGTCCTTTATCACATCATGTGATAACTATTGTAATTTTTTTTCCTCTGTTAAATGCGTTTTTGGTCAAACGGTAGCTATTTTAGCCTAAGTGTTGTGTTTTATTTTTTGAGTGAACATTACATGTGAAAATTTCTTAAGTTGATAAAGCTATTTGATATGAATAGGCCTTGTAACCGTCTCAAAGATTATGGTGTTTGTCGAGCATTCAAGCTAATCTGGAGACATGGGTTTTGTGGAGTAAAGTGTACACATGGGTAGCCAATATCCAATTCAGTTAGGGTTTGAAATATAAGGACATTGTTCCAAATTAACTTTTTAGTTATTCTTTTAGCATGCGAGGACATTACAATTTCAAGCCTTTGGTCGTGAAATCACAACAAACACCTAAATTGGCACTCTATTTCATTGGTTTCTCCATCCAAGATTTGATACTATGTTTTCTTTTTCATCTTAACAAATTTAGCATGGCCATATTTGTCTATACGATCCAATATAACTATAAAAATGCTATCATGCTGAGAGAAATAAGAGGACATATAGTGAAAGGGTGATAGGTTTGATGCTATGATACTTTGTACCCTGTTTTATTATATCAATTTATGCACATTTGTTTCTCGAGTTTCCGAATTGGTTAGTGTGCTATAGGCATACTTTTGAGAGAAGGAAGGCCCCCCTTTGATCTCAGAAGTAACACCTTAATTTGTGTATTTTGTGTGATAACTAGGTTCAATTCACTTTGTGTATTATGATTATCATAGAGTTTGGTTCTTTGCTACAAGTGTGGTATGAATAAGTAGTTAAGCACTTTATTATTAATTTGATTATGTTGTGTGTAGTTTCATTAAGGCCATTCGACAAACATCACATGTTGATCTAATTGTTAGTTTAATTAATGACTCTTTGAACAAAGAATTGCCAGAGCTATAGTTTATGTAATCCTTTGCTCATTGATTTCGCTAATCAATAACTACTCATAATGAATGTTGTATTTAAGATGTTAGTTTTATCTTTGTTATTTGTGTTTTAATCGAAGGTTTTCAATCTAGTAGACATAGTGGATACAACAAAACACTATTGAATGTAATTTTATGTTCAACTCGAAATTTTGCCTTAGAATATCCATTATTGGATGCGCAACTGGTTTTGAGAATGATTTATAATTGAATATTTGTGTGTATTTGAGATTTGTTCTGCATATATATTGTGTAGGATCTCACAAGTCTACTAACCTAGATTGACGATAAATGTATCAAATTACTATTGTATAATCTGCTTGACAATGTAATACACATCCCCCCATCAAGCGTCATATCACCACAACTTGTATGCAATCACATTAGCAACATGCATATGCAATTGATGTAACTCAACTACTCTCTGTACTTGCACAAAGACCCATGCAGAAATCACCTTACTAACATCGATGAATGTTAAATAATGATTTTTTAAAAAACAATTAAAATAAATTGCCAAATTTTAATAAAACAAAACATTAGGAATATAAATTTTTCTACTATTTTATATCTTTGTCACATCATAATTAACATAACACCAATAATTATCATATATCACAATTTATATCTATATCTATATATAAAACTAACTTTGATGATAAATGCAAACATCAATAATTAAAAAAAACCAATAACACATCATAATTAACATAACAACCAATAATTTATCCATATACACAATTTATAGTATATATATAAAAGAAACTAACTTTGAATGATAAATGCAAACATCAAAATATAAAAAACCAATAACCTAATGTATGTAATAAAAACAAATCTATCAAAATTATTAACAATAAATATTTTTTTATATAAAAAAAATATAATATTTTAAACTATAAATATAAATTTTAAAAAATAGAATTAAAATTTTGAATTAATAAATGAAATTTGATTTATTTATCGAATTTACCATATGTGCACAAAATAGTATGTTGTATATTAAATAAATATAGATATATAAATTTAGTTTAAATGTTTTAAATTTTATTGTTTTATTTTTTTTTAAATAAACTTATTGAAATTCAATTGAAAATATTGAAATAGCAAATTTGAATGATTAAATTTTTGATAAAGTTTTTGAATCGGTTAAATTATTAGTAATTTTAGTACAACTATTTTGGGTTTGGGTAGATTCTAAACAGATCAGGAGATATTAAAATAATTAGTATTTTTAATGGAGTCCCTAAGTCTAAACTTAGGGAAAATAAAATATTAATGTGTATTAATATGAATCTGTGTTAGAGTAGTCCAAAAGACATGGATCAAGCCAAATCTAATCTTAGCCATTGATTAGGGACTTAATCTCGGTAGTTGATATGTCAACAGGAAAAGTATAAGAGGAGGCTTGAGGGTCACTTAGAGAATACACCAGAGTGATGAGTCATTCTATTCTCTAGAGCGGGGTTTGCTAAGAGAGATAGAATCAATGATCAGGAGAGTAGCTGAGGGGCATTGAGTACAGAGAAAAAAAGAAGGCAAAGTTTGTGGCGGGAGAGAAGCACAACAGCCAGGAAGAGTGATGTAGAGTAAGCAAGGGCTCACACAGGGCCACACAGAGGTAGCCAAGTGCTGTGTAGAGCACCAGAGAGGCCAATGTGTCTGACGCAGAGGCCTAGAAAGCTGATGCAGGGCCAGTATGAGACAAAGAGGGGCTGACGCAGTCCAGATTGGGCAGACGCTGGGGTTGTAGAGCAGTTTTGTGCTGAGGGGTTGCCAGAAGGATTTTCTGGGGTTTCAGCCAGGAGATTTCTCTCAAACTGTGAGGTATAGATGCTAAGGAAATTCTCTGTTGGGTAGGCCAGTTTCGGCGCCTAGATTATACTATGATATTGCTTAATATGAAAACCCTCCGATAGTTGCATCGGTTTTCCTGCATTGGGTTTTTCTGGGGACATTAGTCCAAAAATAATGGTGTCATGTGGTGTGTTTGTTCTTGTTTCTTTTAGTTGATGATCTGTAATATGTTGAGCATGCACTGATGTTTATTTTCAGTATTTACTTTGTAAATAACTTGTGAAAGAAAATAACAAGTAGGTAGGAATAAATAAGAAAAAGTGCATGAAGGGTTTCTAAACTAAGTAAACTTAGAAACTTCAACATGGTATCAGAGCGTGATTGTAGATCACAGGAGGACTAAAAGACATTAGCCGAGCGGAGCAACAACAACAGAAAACAACTGTCCTGAAGTGACATAAGTTGTTTCTAGCAACGCAAAAGCCAAGAAGTGTGACACAGAGCGAGCCATAGTCACGCAGAAGAAGCTGGGAGTTGTGCAGAGCCTTAGAGAGTCCAGCATTGCTGACGCAGAGGGCCAGAGGGATGACACAGGACATCCCAGGGCTGATGCAGACCCATCTGGGGTGATGCATAGCCAGCGTGAGGCAGAGACAAACTAACGCAGTTCACAAAGAGGGAGTTACTGGAGTCTAGAAGGCTGCATAAATATTGCAGAGTGGAGCTGGTGAGGTACTGTAGTCAGAACAATACTTGACAGAGCAGGGCCAGAGGAGTTGTTACCGAGGGTTTCCAGCCGAGGAACCTGGATCAGCAGTGCAGTTGCACAAGATGATCCGAGTAGGGGGCATCTCAACAAGCAACAGAAGGATTTCCAGGAGGGAAATCATGACTCAAAGGGAGTCTAGAAGATAACTTCCAGAAGGGAAGTAGAGACTCATAGGAGTCGAACAGAGAACTTCTAGGAGGGAAGTAAAGGAGCTTCATGGCACTACATGGGGTAAGAGACCAAGATAGACTAGACGAAGCATCGAACTTCATAGTTTGGAAGGCCAGAATCTTATCAGTGCTTGACAGGAATCGTGTCAAGAACTTTGCCTTGATGGTTATAGCTATCCCAGTCGACCCCAATGATAATGACAAGTACAAAGAGGCGATGGTGAGGGCCAAGTGCATTATCCTTGACGGGGTCAAGGATCATGTGATACCACATATAACCGAGAAGGAAATGATAGTTGAGATGTGGGAGGCTCTCAAGAACCTATACCAGCATACTTCTATGCAAAGAAGAATGCTGCTCGAGAACTAGATGAGGTCGCATCAAATGAAGAAGGGTCAATCGATTGACACCTTCCTCGGAGGATTGAATGAGATCCGAGACCAGTTGACTGCTATAGGAGCGACATCAGATCAAGAGATTATGGTGAGGACAACCTTGAATGCTATCTCGGAAGATTGGGAAGTGTTTTTCTAGAGTATCCTGGGTAGAGGGACTCTCCCACCTTGGGACGAGATGTGGGCAGCTCTTCGCTAGGAAGAGATCAGATGGCAGTCGAAGACAGGTAGCAACAAAAAAGGGATCAAGGTCAAGCAGGAGGAAGAGGATGTGGCCTTAGCATTTGAGGGAAAGCAGGAGAAGCGGAAGAAGAAAGATATCTCCAAGATCAAGTGCTTCCACTGTGGGGAGATGGGTCATTATGCGACCCAGTTCCCAAGGAAGGAGAGTAAGGGAGAGTCTTCCGAGACTAAGGCAACACCAGCACGGGAAGAGAAGGAAGTTTTGACAGATGATGACTGTCCCATGAGTGCACATGCACCACTTGAGCAGAAGTGGGGAGACATTGAGCTGTAGTCAGGCGGAGTACATGCAATGAGGGGAAGGATCCTTGAGGTACCTAGCCTCTTGGATTAGATCTTGCTACAGGAGCCCCGATGAGGAGTAGTAGGACTAGCTGAGTGGGTAGAGATGGATGCGGATGGAGCGGTAGAGAGAGCTACAGTGCAGGAGTCCCGAGACAGAGCAAAGCTAGCAGGTTGCAACTGTGTGAGAGGCACAGGAGCGTTGCACCAGTGCAGGACGACACATAGAGGTGTGAAACGGTGCGAGATGTAGGTTGTTGTTGCAGCACTACAAAGGTCAGAGAGGGAACATTTGTCAGCGGCAGAGGGAGCTTCAACATTAGTGGGTGTCTCTAGCCCAATAGGGAGGTTAGTTGGGTGATCAGTTACTTACTTCTCAGTAACTGAGTTGTAGTGTAGCAGTGGGCAGCATGATGCAACATGATGAGAGGAGGTGTAGTGCAGATGCAGTACTGGGAGAAAGGACCAACAATAGCACGGATGCAAAGGGAGCTTTCGTACAAATGCAATAGTGGCAGTGGTAGAACCATGGGCAACAGTACAGGTGGCAGCAGTGCAGAGGATGTTGGGCAGGAAGGCCTAGCATTAGCATAGGTACCGATGCCGGATGATCAGAGTAATACTCAGTGAGGAGTATTGCTAGAGCACAATCCTCGCTAAGAGAGAGTGTTGATTTTGGGTAGCATCAGATGTGATCTAGCCACGGAATTTGGTGGAGAGGTTGGGGCACATGAGATCTCTAATACCCAGAGGGTTTGGGTAGATTCTAAACAGATCAGGAGATATTAAAATAATTAGTATTTTTAATGGAGTCCCTAAGTCTAAACTTAGGGAAAATAAAATATTAATGTGTATTAATATGAATCTGTGTTAGAGTAGTCCAAAAGACATGGATCAAGCCAAATCTAATCTTAGCCATTGATTAGGGACTTAATCTCGGTAGTTGATATGTCAACAGGAAAAGTATAAGAGGAGGCTTGAGGGTCACTTAGAGAATACACCAGAGTGATGAGTCATTCTATTCTCTAGAGCGGGGTTTGCTAAGAGAGATAGAATCAATGATCAGGAGAGTAGCTGAGGGGCATTGAGTACAGAGAAAAAAAGAAGGCAAAGTTTGTGGCGGGAGAGAAGCACAACAGCCAGGAAGAGTGATGTAGAGTAAGCAAGGGCTCACACAGGGCCACACAGAGGTAGCCAAGTGCTGTGTAGAGCACCAGAGAGGCCAATGTGTCTGACGCAGAGGCCTAGAAAGCTGATGCAGGGCCAGTATGAGACAAAGAGGGGCTGACGCAGTCCAGATTGGGCAGACGCTGGGGTTGTAGAGCAGTTTTGTGCTGAGGGGTTGCCAGAAGGATTTTCTGGGGTTTCAGCCAGGAGATTTCTCTCAAACTGTGAGGTATAGATGCTAAGGAAATTCTCTGTTGGGTAGGCCAGTTTCGGCGCCTAGATTATACTATGATATTGCTTAATATGAAAACCCTCCGATAGTTGCATCGGTTTTCCTGCATTGGGTTTTTCTGGGGACATTAGTCCAAAAATAATGGTGTCATGTGGTGTGTTTGTTCTTGTTTCTTTTAGTTGATGATCTGTAATATGTTGAGCATGCACTGATGTTTATTTTCAGTATTTACTTTGTAAATAACTTGTGAAAGAAAATAACAAGTAGGTAGGAATAAATAAGAAAAAGTGCATGAAGGGTTTCTAAACTAAGTAAACTTAGAAACTTCAACATGGTATCAGAGCGTGATTGTAGATCACAGGAGGACTAAAAGACATTAGCCGAGCGGAGCAACAACAACAGAAAACAACTGTCCTGAAGTGACATAAGTTGTTTCTAGCAACGCAAAAGCCAAGAAGTGTGACACAGAGCGAGCCATAGTCACGCAGAAGAAGCTGGGAGTTGTGCAGAGCCTTAGAGAGTCCAGCATTGCTGACGCAGAGGGCCAGAGGGATGACACAGGACATCCCAGGGCTGATGCAGACCCATCTGGGGTGATGCATAGCCAGCGTGAGGCAGAGACAAACTAACGCAGTTCACAAAGAGGGAGTTACTGGAGTCTAGAAGGCTGCATAAATATTGCAGAGTGGAGCTGGTGAGGTACTGTAGTCAGAACAATACTTGACAGAGCAGGGCCAGAGGAGTTGTTACCGAGGGTTTCCAGCCGAGGAACCTGGATCAGCAGTGCAGTTGCACAAGATGATCCGAGTAGGGGGCATCTCAACAAGCAACAGAAGGATTTCCAGGAGGGAAATCATGACTCAAAGGGAGTCTAGAAGATAACTTCCAGAAGGGAAGTAGAGACTCATAGGAGTCGAACAGAGAACTTCTAGGAGGGAAGTAAAGGAGCTTCATGGCACTACATGGGGTAAGAGACCAAGATAGACTAGACGAAGCATCGAACTTCATAGTTTGGAAGGCCAGAATCTTATCAGTGCTTGACAGGAATCGTGTCAAGAACTTTGCCTTGATGGTTATAGCTATCCCAGTCGACCCCAATGATAATGACAAGTACAAAGAGGCGATGGTGAGGGCCAAGTGCATTATCCTTGACGGGGTCAAGGATCATGTGATACCACATATAACCGAGAAGGAAATGATAGTTGAGATGTGGGAGGCTCTCAAGAACCTATACCAGCATACTTCTATGCAAAGAAGAATGCTGCTCGAGAACTAGATGAGGTCGCATCAAATGAAGAAGGGTCAATCGATTGACACCTTCCTCGGAGGATTGAATGAGATCCGAGACCAGTTGACTGCTATAGGAGCGACATCAGATCAAGAGATTATGGTGAGGACAACCTTGAATGCTATCTCGGAAGATTGGGAAGTGTTTTTCTAGAGTATCCTGGGTAGAGGGACTCTCCCACCTTGGGACGAGATGTGGGCAGCTCTTCGCTAGGAAGAGATCAGATGGCAGTCGAAGACAGGTAGCAACAAAAAAGGGATCAAGGTCAAGCAGGAGGAAGAGGATGTGGCCTTAGCATTTGAGGGAAAGCAGGAGAAGCGGAAGAAGAAAGATATCTCCAAGATCAAGTGCTTCCACTGTGGGGAGATGGGTCATTATGCGACCCAGTTCCCAAGGAAGGAGAGTAAGGGAGAGTCTTCCGAGACTAAGGCAACACCAGCACGGGAAGAGAAGGAAGTTTTGACAGATGATGACTGTCCCATGAGTGCACATGCACCACTTGAGCAGAAGTGGGGAGACATTGAGCTGTAGTCAGGCGGAGTACATGCAATGAGGGGAAGGATCCTTGAGGTACCTAGCCTCTTGGATTAGATCTTGCTACAGGAGCCCCGATGAGGAGTAGTAGGACTAGCTGAGTGGGTAGAGATGGATGCGGATGGAGCGGTAGAGAGAGCTACAGTGCAGGAGTCCCGAGACAGAGCAAAGCTAGCAGGTTGCAACTGTGTGAGAGGCACAGGAGCGTTGCACCAGTGCAGGACGACACATAGAGGTGTGAAACGGTGCGAGATGTAGGTTGTTGTTGCAGCACTACAAAGGTCAGAGAGGGAACATTTGTCAGCGGCAGAGGGAGCTTCAACATTAGTGGGTGTCTCTAGCCCAATAGGGAGGTTAGTTGGGTGATCAGTTACTTACTTCTCAGTAACTGAGTTGTAGTGTAGCAGTGGGCAGCATGATGCAACATGATGAGAGGAGGTGTAGTGCAGATGCAGTACTGGGAGAAAAGGACCAACAAATAGACGGAAAAATGCAAAAGGAAGTTTCCGTAACCAAATTTTCAATAGGCAGTCGTTAGAACAGGACAAGGCAAGATTTACAGTAATTAATACAGAGGAGATATGAGGCAGAAGGACCTAAGCTCACATAAAGTACCGATGACCGATGAAATACAAAGAGTAATACTCAGTGAGGAGTATTGTTAGAAGCACATCTCGCTAAGAGAGAGTGTTATTTTGGGTATGATCGTATGTGCTCTAGACAATAGGAATTGGTGGAAGATGTTTGGGCACATAAAGAATCTCTAATACCAGAGGTTTGGCAGATTCTTAAACAGATCATGAGGATATTAAAATAATTAATAAATTTAATGAGAAGTCCCTAGTCTAAACTATAGGGAAAATTTAAAATATTAAATGTGTATTAATATGATTGTGTTAGATGGTCCAAAAGGGACATAGATCAAAGCTAGAATCTAATTCTTAGCTGTGCATTAGGGCTTAATCTCGGCTGTTGATATGTCAACAGGAAAAGTATAAGAGGAGGCTTGAGGGTCACTTGGAGAATACACCAGAGTGATGAGTCATTCTATTCTCTAGAGTGGGGTTTGCTAAGAGAGATAGAACCAGTGATCGGGAGAGCAGCTGAGGGGCATTGAGAATGGAGAAATAGAGAAGGCAGAGATTGTGGTGGGAGAGCATCGTAGCAGCCAAGGAGAGTGACGCAGAGCCAACAAGGGCTCATGCAGGGCCACGCAAAGGAAACCAAGTGCTGCGTAGAGCACCAGAGAGGCCATCGTGTCTGACGCAGAGGCCCAGAAAGCTAACGCACAACCTCCTGGGACTGACGTAGGCTAAGAAAGGCTGACACAGGGCCAATGTGAGACAGAGAGGGGTTGATGCAGTCCAGATTGGGCAGATGCTGGGGTTGCAGAGCAGTTTTGTGTTGAGGAGCTGCCGGAAGAATTTTCCGGGGTTTCAGCAAGGAGATTTCTCTCAAACTATGAGGTATAGTTGCTAAGGAAATTATCTGTTCAGTTGGCCAATTTCGGCACCGAGATTGTACTATGATATTGCTTAATAAGAAAACAATTAGATAGCTGCACCGGTTTTCCCGCATTGGGTTTTTCTGGGGACATTGGTCCAAAAATAATGGTGTCATGTGGTGTGTTTGTCCTTGTTTCTTTAGTTGCTGATCTGTAATATGTTGAGCATGCATTGGTGTTAATTTTTAGTATTTACTTTGTAAATAACTTGTTAAAGAAAAATAACAAGTAGGTAGGAATAAATCAGAAAAAGTGCATGAAGGGTTTCTAAACTAAGTAAACTTAGAAACTTCAACATACAATTATTTTGCACTAAGTAGGTGATCAATTCATTGGGATTTGTGTAAGGAAATGGGGAATCCCCCTATTATTTAGGAGCTAATTTCCTCCAAGATTGTGCAAGGAAATAGGAGGTTGGTTGAGGCTTGAATTGGCTAAGTGTTGGCCAGAGCAGGTCATGAAGCAGGATACCAATTTTACTGTGCAAGGTGTGATTTAGAGTCGAAGCAAGATATTGTAATTGTTTCTCTTTCTCATCTGAATTAATGCAAAGCAATGGACATGTTTTTCCTACTTGGGTTCCCTTGTAAAATCATTGTGTTCCTTGTGTTTTGATGGTTGCATATCATTTCATGTGTTTCTATCGTGTGTTTTCTTTTGTGTGGAATATTAATTTTTTTTTATGTCTCTTGATTTCAATTTGATTTCATTAGCAGTACCAATTTTCTTGCAATTTCTACATGGTATCAGAGCTTCAAAAGACTACATAGAAGCCCTGTTGCGGATCTTCTCTCAAAGAAATTTTTATTTGCAGATTTATTGGTGCAAACTCTCTTCGGTGCAGAAAAATGTCTTTCAATGGATTGAGGCTAGAATATGCATTGGAGGGCACCTTGAATTTTTGTGCTTGGAAGCTGTCAAGGATGACAATGGAGTATGGGAATATACACAAACTAATATTCCAAAAATAGCAACATTAGATGCACAAGAACTTGCTCATTGGAAGAAAGACACAACAAGAGCCAGGAGGATTATTCTGGAGAGTGTCAAAGATCACATGGTTTCAAACTTGCATGGAAATGAGACTCCTTTGTAATGTGGAAAATTCACATAGACCTCTTCCAGAGTAGCAATGATGTCAGGAATTGGCATTGAGAGATAAATTCAGGAAAATTCGAATGCAAAAAAATGAAACCATTTCACAACACCTCTCCAAATTCACTCAAGTTTGAGATGAACTTGGAGGAGTAAGAGAAAATGTGGCATCATCTTAACTTGTGAGCTTAACACTCCTTGGAATTTCGAAATCCTGGCACAATTATCAGGATTCAGTTAATGGAACAGACAAGATACCAGATTGGGAGAGACTTTGTTCTAATTTGGTGCAACAAGAGATTCTAAGAAAAAATAGAGATGATGTCACATCCATTGCAGATGAGGAAGAATATTGTGCTCTAGATGGAAAAGAAAAGAAGGCCAAAGGCATGAAGATCTAAGGCGAGGCATAATCCAACTAGAATAATGGAAAGAATGACATCGACAAAATAAAAAAATTTCACTGCTATGAATATGGACACTATGCAACCAACTGTTTGCACAAGAATTCCAACAAGAAACCTGCAACAAGAGCAGGAGGAGATGCTTTCACATCTCAATTAGAGTTAGATTTCATTGTCTTTGCTTGCATGGAAAGCATAGTAAGAGGGAGTGAGTGGTACCTAGATTATGGTGCCTCATTTCATATGACAAGAAACAAGGAATCCTTTAGTAGCCTATGTTGAAAATAACAACAAGAAATGCTAAAAATAACATTGCTATAAATAGCATTTCAGGATATACTCCAACTCTGTTGGAAATAGCATAAAATAGAAATGCTAAAAATAGCATTGCTATAAATAACATTTTGGGATAGATTCCAATTTTAATTAGTCCCTGAATTAAAATTCAAATTTAGTACCACCAACTGTTTGAAAAATAATTAATTAATTCATCTTGAGTTAATTAGTTGGAGAAAATCAAACATGAAGTCTTTTGTTGAATTGAGGCTTTTGTGATCCATATGAAGTTTATGAGAAAAAGTTTTTTGGCATAAATCACATGATATTTCATTTGTCAACTCATTTCCAACCAACTAGTGTGGATCATCGTCAGGACAAGTTGAAGAATTAGATCATGGTTGCAAATTAAATAGGGAGAGCAGATCATCAAATGTCTAGGTTTGATTGAAAAAACGGTTATACTGAAAAACGACTATATTAGATCATACTGGCAAAATGGCTAAGATTGACCAAGAATGGCTAGATTTGGCTAATTAAGTTGTATAACTATATAATTTTACTATGCTAAAATAAACATTATTTTAATAACTATCATATGTTATTTAAGTGAAAAGTTAGCCATATTTGAGTTAACTATGGAATGTTTATAATGAAATTGCATATAATAATATATCTAGGGAAAGTAATTATTAAATAATTTAATAATAACTAATAATAATTAATATTTATTACTATTATAATAATGTTATAGTATTATTCTTATTATTAATGTCTTGTGTAACTAATTAATATTTTTTTTTTTAGTAAGTCTATTTAATTGGAATAAGTATTAATAGATCTAGGATATTAGTAAAAGTAAGGATTTAATATTAACATAAATAATACTAATTATTGTTATATCTAGACCATGTAGATTAGTCATTAAAAGGGAATTAAAAGTAATATTAGTTATAGTAATAGTGTTATTCTTAAATATTAATGGTTAGGGTATCACTTTATTAGTGATCTAAAAGGAACTTATATTAATAATTCAAGGGATATTAGGAATTGTAAGGATCCATATTATTATTATTATTATTAATCTAATAGTGTTTTAATTAAAGGATAGGTAACTAATTTTATTAGTTAAGTCGTCTACTTGGAACATAAAATTGCTAATAAATATCTCATACTATATAATCTAACCTATTAGAAAAGGATTTATCAAGGAAGAATACCAAAGAGGATCAAAGAACCATGGCTAAAGAGAGCAAGTTAAAGGATAACAAAGGGAAATGTTCTTTAAAAGAAAACTCGAACAAGCTATTAAAAGAGGGAGGGGAGGAAGGGAAGGAAATGACTAGGAAGCGAGGGACGGGATCCAACAACTAGTGATCTTCCAACCATCATCTCCATTGAGATTGCTAGGCCTTCTTTCAATCTCAAGGGCTTCCCTAAATTTTTAGTGATGGAACTACGAAACTCTAGCAATAACACTAGCCTCTTCAATACAACCATGATTTTTGGTCTTCTTTGCATGCTCTGCAAGTGCGGTAGACTTGGTTCTCCTATGTTTAAGGTCAATTGCATGCTCACTAATCCTTTGATTAATGGAGCGTCTAGTCTCACCAATATAGGGGGTCCCATGGGAACAAGGAATAACATAGAAACCCTTCATGTCCTTAGGGTCGATAGGATCCTTCACTGATCAGAGGGACTTACAAATGGTGTTAAAGGGTCTAAAGGTCAAGGGAACATTATGTTTCTTAAGAATCCTCGTAATCTTATCATTGGTCCCTTGAACAAATGGAGATGGACCCCAGGGACTCTTTCTTTAGGTTCTCTTTTAATTTCCGAATTTTTGGCAGCTTTGAGGAAATCCTTCTGACCCAAGTATCTACTATAACTATTTTCAACAAAGACGTTAAGGAGATGGGATTTCTCTTTCTCAAGGCTATTTTCATCAGAGATCCTTAGGGCATGAGTAGCAA
>APFE031003503.1:0-13606 GCA_000404065.3 Pinus taeda | reverse complement strand
ATTAGAATATACATATATTTTTAGGTTACATTTAATGAATTAATTAAATAAATATTAACGTATATATATGATTTTTATGTATAATGGGGTAATATTTGAAATTAAATAAATGTATTATTAACCTAGTTCTGAATATAATAATATTTTAATTTTAAATTAATTAGAGGTCGTTTGACTGGGGTTCCTGAATGGTTAAGTAGCCGTTAGAGTGTTTGATTCGTTGGAGTCTCTGCTTACTATTTAAACCGATGAGCTAGATCTGTATTTTCATCTTGCCCTGACGATGAACCACATTGGTTGGTTCGAAACGCGTTGGCAGCAATTCTTTCTCATGTGATTTACGCTGAAGCTCTCCTTATACACTATGACAAATCACAGAAGTCTCAATTCTACAACTTCAAGGATGTTGATTGATATATTTTTCAGGTCATTTAAGTTGATGCAACAAAATGGCCAGTAACACTTTCCTCTTAAGTGTCTTTACTAGTCATAATAATGATTAATGGAAGTGATGCTTCTTGCTTCTCTGTCCATAAAGATAATTTGAGATACAAGGTAAATTAAATATAACCCTTCATTTCATATATAAAGATGAGTATAAATGGTACTCCTTTTTCAGTGGTAAAGAAATGGACCTTATCATTCCTTTTTTATTTTACACAACCCTAAACGGAATCCTAAGGGTAGGCATGTTCTCCTCCTTTGTATTAAACATGGAAATTTTCTGAGACATGATAGGCTTATCATGGAATACTATGATTATGATTGTAAACGAAAATGTGAATGAACCCCTCCGCTTGCAAATAAATAGTGATATAGGGTAGCACACAACTTCAAACCTTAAGATGAATTCTTGTATTATTATTTTGCAATGAAAAATGTAATATCTTGATATATAAATTGGGATGCTCTCACTCATCGTGCTAATCCTCAATATAAGTACACACTTTCCTTTCATGATTTAATGATGGAGTGGAATGTATACCTTGAGGCTAACCTTAATATTGACCTAAAAATTACAACCTAAATGAAGATCTCTACTCTATTCATTACTTATTCGAGTGAGGCTTAACATAAAAAATGGATTCCATGCTTAATTATTTCTCATCTTTACTCATGTTTAAGGAGTTAACTATGCATGGGTTATCCTCTTATGATTAATTGAGCAATACCAACATATAATGGTAGGACGTTTATTTTCATTAATTTACATAACGTAATTGCACTTTCTAGGGTGATGAAAACCATTCATCCCATTTCTGGTTAACAAATGATGGGAACATATAGGTGTAATCACTAATCAATCTTGTTGATGATAATACATATAATTATGTATATCTGAAATGGAATCCAACTGTGGATTATGCATTGGTGCATAAGTTTAGGTATGATCCACATGCCAACAAGTCAAGGATACCGATCATGTTGGATATTGACGTCAAATCTCCCTAGGGGTACTTCGATGGGGTTAGTCAAGGTCACACCCCTCATTGTGTCATTGTGGTGGTCCTTTATATATTGTAGATACTCGCCAGTTGGGTGATCTAATAATAAGGGGGAATCTGTAGCCTTGTCGATTCTATTGAAATTGGCTAGTAAGAAAGGCCTTTCAAGATTACAAGTGCTGGGATATTCTAAACTTTTCATTAATTGGGAAATCATAGTGTAGAGGTCAACTTTATTTGTTTGGATACCTTTCTCGCATACATTAAGGCAGTGGAAAATACTTTTGACTACAACACATACTACCGCATTCTTTGGGAACTCAATGTAGAGGTGGATGGCCTATCAAAAGGGTCTCTTGCTTTTCCTATTGCTCTTCCTATTGGGTCAATTGGGATGCATGAATTTGTGGACGATGAAGATATTGAGTTGATGGAGACCGATCTCTTTTTAGTTTTTATTTTTTGGTTTTGAAGCTTAGTTGTTGGAACTAAAGTATAGATACAGGGGTTCCTCCCCCTTGAGTTTTTGTAACTAGATGTTGGATAGTACCTAGCACAAATGTTGAAAGATAAGCTATATTTCTAGTTTTGATGTTATAATTGTGGCATTGCCTTACTTGAGAAATGGAAAATGAAGAAAGACTATGTATATATTAACCTCATTAATATATATGATTTTTTCTAATGAAAAAAAATATTATTTAACCCAAGTTAGTGGATCCCTAAAAAAGAGAATTAGCTAGAGTTTAAATCATGTTTGGGTGATCATTATATTTCAATTATATGTCATATATAAGTGATTCATGATGAAATTTTGGTATTATATATACATTTACATCATAACATTGAATGATAGAATAAAATATGAATACTTAATTGATATGTATTTTTTCTATAATTGAATATTGATTTTTATTTTAACATAAGATATTGCATAATTATATATATAAATATAATATTAATATTGCATATAATATTGAATATATTATTATATTATTATTATTATTATTATCTAATTTTAAGGTCATAGCTAAGCGAGACACTAAATTGGTGTATGAGACCCCCTTGTTTGTATGACAAGGGACCCACCTTCGCTCAACGATTTCACTGCTAATTCTACGAAGGCATACATACTCTAATGCCCTCTGGTTTTGAACCTGTGACCTCTTAGAAGAAAAGACATGCTCTTAACCATTAGGCCCACTCAAGTTGTATAAACATAATATTGATATAGCCTAACTTTATATATATATATATAAACACTAGATTAATTTTTAACAAACAATAACACACAAAAGAACAATTTTATAGCTTTCCGCGTATGATATCATTCTTGATATATATATATATATATATAATATATATATAATATATATATATATATATATATATATATATATATATTGTTTTGGAACTCATGAATACTAGTTCAATGTTTTATAAAAAATAACATAGAAGATAATTTTTAACGTGCAATGTCACTCGGATTTGTATATAAATATAACATCAAATATATTAACTAGCACAACCACATTAATAAATGTGGTTGATAAATGTCGATAAGCCCATATAAAGCACATATATCAATTATCAAAGATATTAAGGATTAATGTTATTAATGTTATTATCCATAATATTAATATAGTATAAGAACCATATTAATAATAATTACTTTATATTATATTATTACTATTATATTATTAACATTAATTAAATAATAATAATAATAAATAAATAAAGATAATAACAAAAATTATATTTAATAATCATTTAAGAAATAATAATGAAGTAATTATGAAATAAATATTTAATAAAAATCAAACAATAATTTAAATGTGTTTGATACGAAATTCAACTTTAAACACTCCACCAAAACATAGTTACTAAATGCTAGCCTCTTCCAAAACACACCGATATCGATAACAAAAGTTGCACCAATTCAAATCAATGGGATAATGATCATGACCATTCATGCTTTCCAACCAATCCCTTCTTGCATTATCTTGAATTTTGCATAATGTTGAAAAGAAAAAGGCGACGAAATCTGCAAACCATCTATTGATTTCACTCTTGATATAGTTGTAAATGTCAGACCCTACCTCTCTCTATCTCCACTATCTACAATGGCTCGTTGCAAGGGAATAATATTAAACCCAAGGGATAAATACTATAAACCCAAGGGATAAAATTATAAACCCTAAAATAAACATCGTAAACCATGATTTACAATCATTGGTTTTCATACTAAGATGAGGTTTGTCACAATGTGACGTTGGATCATGGTTGATTTTCATATTGAGACAATCTTTGGCACATTGTGACATTGGATCATCGTTAACCATGAATGATCATGATTGTAAACCCAAGAGATTTATATTAAACCCTAGGATTAATACTATAAACCCTATGAATATTATTATACCCTAGGAATATGAAACAAATAAACCCAAGGGATTGATACTATAAACCAAACGGAATAATAAATGTAGGGGATTAATTCTAAAACCCAAAGGTATTATAAATCCAAGGGGATAATATTAAACCCTTGGGATTAATTCTAAAATCCAAAGGTATTATAAATCCAAGGGGATAATATTAAACCCAAGGGATTAATATTATAGATGCAAGGTATATAAACCCTAAAATGATTGATATTATAAACCCAATGGATTAAAAATCCAACGGATTGATAATATAAACCCAAGAGAATAATATTAAACCTAAGGGATTAATATTATAAACCTGCGATATATAAACCCTAAGATAAATATCATAAAACCAAGGGAATAATATTAAACCCAGGGGATAAATATTATAAACCCAAGGAATATAAACACTAAGATAAATATTATAAATCCTCAAATCAATATTTGTCATAGTGCGATGTTGGAATATGGTTGACCATGATTGATTTTCATATTGAGATAACGTTTGTTACAATGTCACATTGGACAATGGTTGACAATTATTGATCATGGTTTATTTCCATATTGAGACAATATTTGTTACAATGCGATGTTGGACCATGGTTGACTATGGATGACCATCGTTTTGACAATGTGATATTGGACCAAGAGATAGTCTTTGTCACAATGTGACCATGGTTGACCATGATTGAACCCAAAGGTATTATAAACCCAAGGGATTGATATTATAAATGCAAGGTATATAAACCCTAAAGGGATTGATATTATAAACCCAATGGATTAATGCTAAAAATCAAAGGGATTAAAAACCTAACAGGTTGATAATATAAATGCAAGGGAATAATATTAAACCCAAGGGATTAATATTATAAACCCAAGTCTATAAAGCCTAAGATAAATATTATAAACCCAAGGGAATAATAAACCTGAGGGATTATAAACCCAAGGGAATAATATTAAACCCAATGGATAAATATTATAAACCCAAGGAATATAAACCCTAAGACAAATATTATAAACCCTAACATAAATATTTGTCACAATGCGACGTTGGAATATGGTTGACCATGATTGATTTTCATATTGAGACAAATAAACCCTAAAATAAATGTGGCTCACCATGATTTACCATCATTTATTTTCATACTGAAATGATGTTTATCACAATCTGACGTTGAACCATGGTTGATCATGGTTGATTTTCATATTGAGACAATCTTTGTCACATTGTGACATTGGACCATCGTTGACCATGGATGACCATGATTATAAACATAAGGGATTTATATTAAACCCCAGATTAATATTATAAACCCAATGAATAATATTATACCCTAGGAATATGAACAAAATAAACCCAAGGGATTGATATTATAAACCAAAGTGAGTAATTAAACCAAAGGATTAATTCTAAAACCCAAAGGTATTATAAGCCCAAGAGAATAATATTAAACCCAAGGGATTATAAATGTAAAGGAATAATATTAAACCTAAGAGATAAATATTATAAACGCAAGGAATATAAAACCTATGATAAATATTATAAACCCTAAGATAAATATATGTCACAATGCAACATTGGAATATGGTTGACCATGATTGATTTTCATATTGAGACAATGTTTTTCGCAATGCGATGTTGAACAATGACTAACCATTGTTGACCATGGGTGATCTCCATATTGAGACAACCTTATTCAAGATTCAACTTTGGACTATGGTTGACCATGGATGATAATGGTTGTGACAATGTGACGTTGGACCAAGAGATAGTCTTTTTCACAATGTGACCATGGTTGACCATGGTTTATTAACCATGGTTGAACCCATACGTATTATAAACCCAAGAAAATAATATTAAACCCAAGGGATTAATATTATAAATGCAAGGTATATAAACCCTAAAGGAATTGATATTAGAAACCCATGGGAATATTAAACCAAAGGGATTGATACTAAAAACCCAATGGATTGATAGTATAAACTAAAGGGAATAATATTAAACCCAAGGTATATAAACCCTAAGATAAATATTATAAACCCAAGGGATAAATATTATAAATACAAGGAATATAAATCCTAAGATAAATATTATAAACCCTAAGATAGATATTTGTCACAATGCGATGTTGGAATATAGTTGATCATGATTGATTTTCATGTTGAGACAACATTTGTTGCAATGCAACATTGGACAATGGCTGACCATCGTTGACTATGGTTGATCTCCATATAGAGAAAATATGTGTTATAGTGCGATGTTGGACCATGGATGACCATGGTTGTGACAATGTGGCATTGGACTAAGAGACAGTCTTTGTCACAATGTGACCATTGTTGACCATGATTGACCATGTTTGACCATGGTTGAGAAAACCTTTGTCACAATGCGACATTGGAACATGGTTTACCATGGTTGATATTCATGTTGAGGCAATGCTTGTCACAATGCGACATTCGTTGATTTTCATATTGAGAAAATATGTATCGCAATGTGACATTGTACTATGGTTGACCATGATTATAAAACCAATGTATTTATATTAAACCTTAAGATTAATATTATAAACCATATGGATAATATTATACCGTAGGAATATAAAGCCTTATATTAATAAACCCTATAAATTATTATTTTTATAGGTATTTTAATGCAAAAAAAATCAAAATATAGTACAAAATCTTAAAATCAAATGAATAATAGATAAAATAAAATTCATATAAAATAAAATGAAACCAAATAAGCATTTGTAAATTCATAAATTGATTTACTATAATCTCATTTGAATATATTAAATTTTTAAAAAATATAACATGTGAAACATTATTGATGGAATTTTGAATCTTTCAATTTACAATTTTTTAATGTATGGTACATTGAAAAAAAAAAAAAAAAACCCAATTTTATTTTTTTATTTCATCTAGTTTACGTATAATCAATTTACAATATAATGTATTTCAAATTTTAAAAATAAAAATACATTTCAAAACATCAACCGTAATTTCTAAATTTCTAAATTTATTAATCATGGAGGAACTTATCATGGAGCTTATTAATATAAACAATGTACTTCATAAGTAAAATATTCTAATGACATATTAAGTAAAATATTTCAATGTCAACTAATAATTACAATGAAAAGAAACAAATTTTCATGGTTAAAACATTTTTAAGCATTTCAAGTAATGTTATTATCTTATATTTGGGCTATATTTTTTTGTCAATTTTATCTTTGAGATGCAAACATTTTTTTCAAATTTTGCATTTAAAAAAAAAAATTACACAAGAAGAAATTATATCACTCTAAACATTTCTTAGATTTGTGATTAAAATAGATCAATATTGTTCTATAAATAAAAAACTAATAAAATCATTCATGTTACTTTACTTAATTCTACACTGAAAACCTAGGCCAGACCAAATTCATAGTTGAGCTACTTTTGTACCCTTGTATTTAAAAAGTAACACAATCTTCCATAGGGCACTCCTTCAAATCATTAACATCTAAACCACACTCAGTTACTAAATTTATAGCGGACACATAATTGATCTCGTGGAGATTCGTGGCATAAGCTGGTCAAACATTGTAATCCTCATTAGTTCGCTAACACATATTCCTATTGAGAGTCAAGGGCCCATAATTCGGCCTCGTGATCCAATATAAAATGCCCAAACTTCTCATAGAGGGTTTCCATGTCAAATTTGCCACTATCAGAGCCCTGTGGCAACATACAAATATATGTATGTTCAGATACTAGTAAAGAAGACAGAGAAGTAAGCTATTGCCACAATTATAGGAAAATATCTTGTTATATCATGTTATGGAAAACTTTGTTATTAATTGAAAAAGACGTAGCATTCACAACTTGTAACCCACATTCTTCCAGCGCGAGCAAAAGATTTGAGTAGACAATATGATCTTCGAACACGTTGAGGGACATCTTAACATCAGAATGGATGGAATTTATTTGCACCGTAATACCTTGTTATATATTTTCTTATATATATAAATGAATGTTATAAATAATAATGAGCATCTTATCATGGAGGAATGTTTTAGAATTGGAATAATCTCAAATCCATGGGAAATCACTGGGTGGGGAGCCATGTGGTACAAATCTAATTTTTTTAATTTATTAAAAGTAATGGACCATTTTGCTAAACAAAATTTTCTTATATACAAATGAATGCTATAAATAGTAATGAGGAAATTATTAGAATTGACATGATCTCAGATCCCTAGGAAATTGGTGGGTGGGGAGCCATGTGGCACAAATATAATATTTCAAATTTATTAAAAGTAATTGGCCATTTTGCTAAATAAATTTTTCTTATATATAAATGAATGTTTTTTTTTTTAACAGAAATGGTTATGGAGTGTTTGTATTCATCTTGGCCTGAATGCCAAAAATATGATTACATTGGAGATTTCTTTGTCCTATTGCCTTTCACTGCAATGACTAAGGATGCAGCTGGAGCTTGCAGAAATCTTTCTTACTAAGGATTCCATGGAATCAATTTCAGAGATTTTCCCCCACTTGAAGATACATACAAATTTATTTAATAGCAAACAGTAGAACATGGCAGTGATCAGATTATGGAATGGGTTCCCATGATTCGTTTCCATCTTTCATCTTGACTCCGGCAGAGAGAAGGGCAGATTTGTTGGCTTCAATGTCTGCCTCTTTATTATGGGTTCTCAGCAGATGATAGTAATTCAATTTCTGAAAGTTGCTTTCCAAGCCTTTGATTCTGGTTATCAGTCTTTCTAGTTTAAGATCCAGAGCTGGGGATTTGGAAGCCATTGCGTTTATGATGATCTGGGAGTCACCTATAACATTAGCTTATTTTATGTTTAAATCTTTGAGGATCTTGAGACCTTGAAAGAGGGAAAAGGCCTCCGCTTGAATGCTGGAAGGATATCCAAGTCCCAAAGCATAGGAATGGATTTTTTCCCCAATTGGATTTACAACAACACCTCCTGCTCCAGCTTTGCTCAGATTGCCCTTTGCTGCCCCATCAAAAAAGAGGGAGTGTCTTGCTTGCGTTTTGATGCAGACTTGAAACTCACTTTCAGACTTTGTTGTTTGCCAGTCTTTAATGATAGGGGCATTTCTGACTGCTGGTTGGAATTAAAGTTCTAGAATCGATCCCCAAATGATGTCCTGTTGACTGAGGTTGGAGTCGTCTTTTATATCAGTCAAGCACTCCTTAATGTGGCATTTGATTTTGTTTTCTAAGATCTTGTGATTTTGCTTTGTATTTCTGAAGATTCTTCTGTTACGTTCTAGCCATATCTGCCAACATATAATCTTTGGGAGGATTGCCCATGTAGTTTTGATGATCTGATTTTTAGGAGCTGGGCTAGGGTATTTGGTTGCCCAGTTTGAAAAGAGATCCGCCATGGTGCAAGGAAGCATGAAATTAGGTTCCAAATTATGAATAAAGGAAAACCATACCTCCTTGGAGAAGTTACATTCTAGAAGTAAATGAACTGTTGTCTCTGCATTTTCACTACACAATGAGCAGATGGAGGGACCATAGAATCCTTTCCTCTGCAGGATGTCATAAGTTAACATTTTACTGTGGTAGAGAGGCCATGCAAAGAAGTCAATTTTGGGCCATGAAGGAGTGCGCTAGACACCTCGCCAAGGAGCTAGATTAGGGGGGACATATGGTCTCTCATTCAATTTGACGTAGCCCAGGGAGACTGCGCAACCTCTATTCTTCGGCCCCCAACCTTTCCGGTCTCTTTACCTCATGTGCATGGGCGCCAATCCATGCAAACAATCAAGCAACATGGCACATTCATTGGTCAATTGATCTGGCACCTCGATGCATTTCCATCCTGCCCAAGTAGAGTTGTTCCATAGAGAAATATCCCACAGCGTGCGTAGTCCCTCTTTATCCATCCAGCAACGTGGCGTGCTAATGGAGGCTTTGTTTTCAATTGGTTCTTTATTCATGATTTTGTCAGTCCAAATGCTGACCTTTTTGCCATTACCTAGGATCTAGTAGGAGTGTGCAGTAATCAGAGGGGCAGCTTTAGCGTACAGCTTTAGGAATGCCAAGTTAGGCCTTTGAATAACGTTATCTAAACATCTGGTGCGAGGTCCTCTGAAATATTTTTTCCAGAGAGCCACTTGAGCCCAGCCTGGATTGGGTGCAATGATTTTCCATATAATCTTTGTTGCCATTGCCGCATTCTGCTGGCAGAGATTTTTAAAATTTAATCCACCCTCCCACAGTGGTTTGGTGATGGTTTCCCAACTGATAAGAGGAATCTTATTTTCGTTTTGTTTTCCTCCCTTCCAAAAGAACCTCCATATGTATTATTCCATTTTTTTTAGGATGGTTTCCGGAACAAGAAGCCCAGTGAATTGGAATAAAGGGAGGCTGGTAAGCACAGATTTAATTAACACTGATTTTCCAGCAGTATTGAGCCAGGAGTAGCCCTAGGCTAGTATCGTTGACTTAAATTTTTCCAGTTGTGGGAGCTAGTCTTTGCTTGTAGGTTTCTTATGATATATAGGGAGACCCAAATATTTGAAAGATGACCAAGAGGAAGAGGCTAAAAAGCCCAAACATCTAGAAATATTAGATAGCAATCTGGGCGTAGTATTCCAGCTGTAGATGTGGCATTTGCTCTTATTTACAGCACTGCCTGAGGCCTTACTGAATTCATCCAAAACTGCTTTGAATCTTGATGCAGAGGAGAGAGTGGCAGGTCCCAGTAACAAAGTGTCATCCGCAAACAAGGCGTGATTTATGTTTTTTACCCCTCTTGCAATACACAATCCATTGATATCTTGATCTTCCATCTTTTTGTCTAATAGGAAGCTGAGGACAGAAGCTTGGATGACAAAAAGTAGAGGGGATAGAGGAAACCCCTGTCTAAGTCCTCTCAAAGCTTTAAAAAAATCAGTGGCTCTTCCATTCACTAGTGGGGCGATCCATGGCTCCAAGATGCATGCCTGGATCCATTTAATGAAATTTTCTCCAAAACCAAATTTTCTCATAACATTTAAAAGAAAGCTATGATTTACTCGATCAAATGCATTAGCTAAATCAAGTTTAATTACCATACCTTGCTCTTTTCAGAGAATACTTGAATGAATTGGCTCTTGGACGAGAATGAAGTTGTCCATGATCTGCCTTCCTTGGATGAAGCCTCCTTGGTTCTCAGGGATTATTTTGGGTAGAATGAGCTTCAGTCTGTTTGCAATTACTTTGGTGATTAATTTGTATCCAGTCTTACATAGGGAAATCGGACCAAATCTGCTGAAGATGTTGGCACCTTTTTCCTTGGGTATAAGGGCTAAGAAAGCAGAATTTGTGCTGCCTCCTATTTTCTGAGTGTTCTAAGACTTTTGCACCATTTTGAGAAGGTCCTTTTCAATAATCAGCAAGCAGGCTTGGAGAAATCTGGCAGAGAAACCATCCGGCCCAGGGGCCTTATCCAGATCCATATCAAAGAGGGCTTTTTTCACTTCATCTTTAGTAACTTTGGCCTCAAGAGTTTCCTTTGTACGCTGAGAGATTACAGAAGGTATAATGTCTAGTAGATTTGAATATTGATTTGGATCCTTGTCTTCACTATACAAGTTTTGAAAGTGAAAAAAGGTTGCTTTCTTTATATACTCAAAATTCTTATGAATGTCATTATCCTCTTTAATCTCAGAGATAGTGTTGAAGCATTTCCTTGCCTGGCTTGTTTGTGGAAAAAAGCAGTGTTCCTATCCCCTGCTTTGAGCTAGAGATTACGGGATTTTAATCTCCAATATTCTTCTTCAGCTAAGCAAGCCTTGTGGAAGCGCTGTTGTAGATGAGCTTCCTGATCTAATAACTCCTTAGTGATTGTATCATTCTCCATACGCTTTTGATGGGAGGCAAGAGAGGCTTTAATGGATTTCCTTTCTGTAGCCAGATTGGACAAAGTTTTAACCCATCTTCTTAGAGCTCCTTTTACCCTTCTAAGATTTTCTTCCCGGAAATAGAAAGGCGAACCTTTGACAGGATGATTCCAACAATCCTTGACAATTTGCATGAAGTCTGGCTCCTTTGTCCAGAGTGGGTTAAATCTAAAGGGGATAGGTCCCAAATCAAGATGAGCTAGGAGCTCTAGTTTTATGGGCTTATGGTCCAAGATGTTGTTAGCAAGAATATTCATTCTTGGTTCTAGGCGTAGCAGCAAATAGGAACTTTGAATAAAAAATCTATCTAGCCTGGCAGCAATATGACCAGGGCCCATTCTTTTATTAGACCAAGAGTACTTACTGGAAGAGGGTTTGATATCCAGCAAGTCCCAGTCCTGCAAAATGTCCTCCACTCGTTCCCTTGCTGGATCACGTACTATGCTGCCTCCCCTTTTTTCGGATGGATGGAGAGTGAGATTGAGGTCTCCAGCAATAATTATATTTTCCAAGTTTGTCAAATCTGCTTGTTGCATTATGGAATCCCAACAGTCCTTTTTTTCCCCGACATTGACCAGAGAGTGAACATTAAAAAGACAAAATATTTCCTTGGTGACTAGATTTTGCATTTTCAGCAGCAACCAGTGGGTATTTCTAGCCTCAAATAGGACTGCAAATTTTCTAGTGTTCCATAAAGTGCCAATTCCTCCCGAGGCACTCCGGGCAGAGATTGCTCTTGCTTCAATTTTGAACCAAATTTTCTTGCTTGTTTGAAGGAAGACTATGTCTTCCAACTTTGTCTCCTGGACGAGAAGTATGTTTGGAGTCTCTGTTCTGATTAAGCTTCTGATGGCTTCTTCCTTAGCTTTACTCCCCATACCTCTACAATTCTAGGAGATGACCTTCATTATTTGTGTTTTTGGTGGGCTTCCTTGGAGCCTTGGGTCTGATTTTTCGACATCTTTGACTTTGGAGCTAGCAGTTTTTCCAAAGTTGGTTGGCTGCCCTGAAGTTTTTCTTTGTACTCCCTTTTTTCCCTGTCAGTTTTACGGCCTCTTGTAGATCTTCTTACTGAGGTTTGGGACTCTCCTATTTCCCCTTCCTCTTCTGATTCTTCAGATTCTTGTTCTTCTTCCTCTTCTTCTAAAATCTTACCTTTGGGATCTTCAGCATTGGCTCCTTTGGGGGAGGTTGTGGGGGTACCTTTGCCTGAAGGAGCTGATTTATGGACCTTGGTCTCCTGAGCCACTTCTGACTCCTTTTGTACCACGACCTCTTGGGTGCCCTCTGTTTGCGAGCTCAGAGGGTCGAACTTATTTTCTGGTGCAAGCTTGGTCAGGATCTAGTGAGCAGTGGTCTGATGAGGCCCTTTGCCATTGGGGCCTCCCGGTTTCTAATTCTTGGGATGTCATTTGGATCGCTTGACTTGGTTCCATCCATCCTCCTTCCCCTATGCAGCCTCATTTTTGGTCGGGCAATCTCTGGCGAAGTGTCCATAAACATGACATTTCTGGCATTTGAAGGGAAGCTGCTCATAATCCAATTTCTGTAAATGCGTCCAACTTATGACCTTTATTGTGATGGCCTCTGGTAGTCCCACCTCTAGATCAACTTCTACATAGATCCTGGCAGAGTCATATTGGTCTTTATTTTTTGCTCGGTCTATAAATTTCCCCATGGAATTTCCAATGTGTCTCAGTGAGTCCCAATTCCAGCAATGTACTGGAAGATTTGGAAGTCTGACCCACACCGGGACTGCTTTGGGCACAT
Organism: Pinus taeda; assembly: GCA_000404065.3. Taxonomy (NCBI): domain Eukaryota; kingdom Viridiplantae; phylum Streptophyta; class Pinopsida; order Pinales; family Pinaceae; genus Pinus; species Pinus taeda. The sequence continues at coordinate 51 of APFE031003503.1, read as the reverse complement.
CTACTATCGGATCGAAGTCCAGGGTCCAATTGTTCAGATACAGACCATGAG
>APFE031003501.1:21756-68620 GCA_000404065.3 Pinus taeda | reverse complement strand
AAATATTTTAGATACGATGCGTCACGATTTGATTCTTAATCATAATTCTAAAATCTATCTAAAGGCATGTGTAAAACTCCATTAAAACTTTAGCCAAAACACCATTCAATAATGAAACACCTTTGGGTGCAATCATTACCTTCAGGCACTTTGGTGTAGTGAATAAAGTACAAACATGCAACCTTTTTGTCAATCTACCTTTGGGTCAGACTAACATATCCATGAACTAATGACCATCGCTACTCCATGTCTGTTGCAACTAATTTTCATACACTACCATTATGCACCAAACAAATTAGCAGGCACCAACCCTCCTTTGGGAAAGCTAACACCCACGTCCATTGCCAGCACGTCAATTCAACTTGTCATGAGTCACCCTTGCAATCATCTTACAGAGAGCGGTTCGTTTGCGAACATCAATGCTTGACTCATGCGAAAAACAACACATGTATACTTCAAAAAACGCCTTTAGTTAGATTCCAAAATTAGTAAAACTTTAGCAATTTTTGCAACGATTACCTTTTAGAAATGCTTCAATAATTTATTTAGAGAATACTAAATAATTTATTTATGGTTGCCATGATTAGCATCATTGTGATAAAATCCGAATTTGGTATTATATCAATAATTAACGTTAATACAATTTTTTATGCCATAATTAGCATTATTGTGATCAATTTAGAATTCAGTATTATACCCTTTAATTGGTCTTAATACCAATTTTAAATAATATCTAAATCCTAATTATAGTAATTATAATTATTATAACCTAAATTACAATCACTTACAATTACTCTACCATATTTTCGCCCTTATAAACTAAATTAATGCACAGAGTTTAGACCCTAAATAAAATTTGCTTGGAGAATAGTTTAGCCCCTAAATAAAATTTGTTTCTCATTCTCCCATTAAAATTTTTTTAAAGGATATTTAAAATGAGAAAATAAATTTCACATCGCAATTACCGGCCTCATTTACTGTGCATCGAACAAATGTATTTTGTAGTTTAATATTACGAATTTTTACATCAAAAAAGTGAAGGAAAACAAAAAGAAGATGCAGGCTTCTTTGTATCAAAATCGTTTTCCCAACAAGGTTATCAACAAGAAATAACAATAATCTGCCAACCTTGGAGGGAAAGCTATTTTTACATCTGGAAATTTACATCGCATTCAAGATACCAAAAAAAGGCTCTCTCTAGGGCGCAATGTAAAAAGTGAACTAATTAACACGAAATAATTAATCAACAAATCAGAGAACAAAAAACCATTTTGACTGGGATTAAACTGATTTTGATAGTCATTACTTCCACTCTAAGGAATGAACTGTAAAACAAGCTTGCATTCTGATTCTGCACATTGACTGATATATAAAACCGTAGAAGAGAAGCACCAAACAGACATTTGACAAACCCATAGATCAGGTTTATTAATTCCATGAAAAATGCGTGGTTGAAAAGTCCTGTCTGGAATTAGTCACAAGGTTCAAATATGTGCAAAATGCAGGTATAGCCTAGATGTGTACAACTTTCTGCTCGCACAGAGCAATAAGTAGCTGGAAAACAAGCAAAATACCACAAACATGGAATTTTTCTACTGGTAATTTCTAACATGATTAAATTTACCAATGCAGCCTCGAGTGGGCATAAATAACAACTAAAACTATAAAAAAATGCGGCTACAGATATGTATGTGCCATCGCTCGTCACCAAACGATCATTCTTTTGGAATTTGTGACAGCATTAAAGTTATAAAACGAATATATGAGTAAGCGAGCGTAAAATAAAGGGCGAAAAAAAAACCGTGGTTTTCTAGCCCTACCCACATTTTATTCTTCAGCAAGGGCTCGATCACGCCAATGGATAATAGGATTTAAGTCAATTTAAAAAGGAAACAAAAAATTAAACTTCACTTCAATCGAATATAGAACGACTAAACAGAGTTCAAAGCAAAATCTATCACCGGCATTGGGGTTTATACACAAGGAATATGCCCAAAAAACTAAAACAATCTGCATTAGTTAAAACAGCACCTAAATGCAGGGATTTACAGATACCCACTGCAAATAAGAGTTCACAACTTCTCATACGAAATAAAATCAGCTAATCTTCAAAAAATCAAGCACGGATTCTTACATAAGGGTGCTCTGATACCAATTGTTAAATTTACTTTGTGGGTTTTCCTAATTACTTTAAACCCTAACCAAGATCTACTCCTTTGTAAGAAATTGAAAATAATACACAGCGGAACTTACTTTCCATCTTCTAAAGTTCCTGGTCTTGACTTGAGTTGTTGGCTCTTGAATCCTTCCAAGAGCTTGCAATCCTTTTCTCTGGCTATCCTTGATAGAGTATCAAGTCTTCAATGGAGCAGACTATTTTCTAAGTGATTGAAAGCCTTGGAGACTCAGCCCTTTTATAGTAGTCCCAATCCTATGGCAGCCGAAATTTGGCTGTCAATTGACAGCTAAATTTCAGCCCCAATCTTAGGGCAGCCGAAATTTGGCTGTCAATTGACAGCTAAATTTCAGCCCCAATCCTAGGGCAGCCGATTTCGGTTGTCAAGAAAATTTATTACTGCTATTATTTCAATCAATTATAATCAGTCCATTAACAATTATAATTGATTAACATTATTCTATATGTATTTGTATTCAAATCCTTATTTAAATACGTTTAATGCCATAACTTAATTAATCACATTATTTGGCATATTTAATCATTACATAAACGTAATCTTGCTGACAGTATTTGATATCATAATCATAATGCATGCATGTCCAACCTAATTATTGTAATTAGACGTCTCTAAATCCAACAAAATGGTCGTCGGGGATTGCAGGGTATAGAAAAACGATTAGATTGGTTCTATGTAAAACAATCGACAGCGAAAAATCTACAAGATCTGCACTTTTGGATTCTACCCAATATATTTTAGATCATTTTCCTATATTGACGAATTGGTAGAGGGTAATACTACAAATGGCCCTGCCTTTCAAATTTAACCACTTTTGGCTAAAGGAGCCAAATTTCATTGAAATGGTACATTCTTTCTGGCAGACTCCTCTTGATGACTGCGCTCCTAGAATGATGGATAAAATAAACAATAAATTGAGAGCTCTCAAGAAAAAGGTAAAAATCTAGGCAAGGAAAAAAAAGCAAGATCTGATTAAAGATCTAATCATGATCGATAAACAAATTCAAAAATTGGGGGATTCTAGCCATCCAGAATATTTTTCCGAAACAACAAAGACTGAAATCCTTAACCTGGAAATTTGCAAATCCCAAATCTTATTTTGACAGGCTGAAGAACTACAACAAAAGAGTCGGCTCATGTGGGTTATGGTAGGGGGCAAAAATAGCGAGTTTTTCCACAACCAGGTTAAGATGAGTCAACAAAAAATTCATATTTGGAGTATTAAATCTGCATCTGCAGAAACATCTGGATACTTGTCTTACGAAGTTTGATATATCCAAATCATTTGATTGTATCAACTCGGAATTATTATGGATGACTCTTCAGAGAATTGGTCTTGGACATATTATGATTAAATGGATAAAATTTGTATTAAGTCTGCTTCCTTTCCCATTCTGGTCAATGACGTTCCTACAAAAAAAAATTCAGCCTTTTGAGGCCTCCGACAGGGTTGTGCTATGTCTCTGCTTTGGTTCATTAACATCATTGATGGCCTCAGCAGAAAATTCTTGGAAGCCCCATCCAATGGGACTTTAACCGATTGCTGCATAGCTAATCAGGATCCCCTATCCCACTTAATCTTTGTTGATGATTTGTTGGCAATTGGAAAAGTTGACCCCTCAAAATGGCAGGTGATATTTGATATTCTACAAGATTTTGTTCTTGCTTTGGGCCTCTTCATAAACCCTAATAAGACCATTCTTATCTCAAATGAACCAGAGGAACCTCAGATTCTCGAGATAGAGAACATCTTTAATGTAGAGATAAAACATTTGGATGGTGGCTTTAAATATTTAGTGTTTCTTCTTAAACCTAATAGATACAACAACACAGATTGGGCTTGGATAGAACACAAAATAGACAAGAGGTTGAATATGTGATCACACAAATGGATATCACTGGGAGGATGACTTATCCTCAATAAATATGTTCTCCACAGTGTTCCTATTTACTGGATGCACATTTTTAAAATTCCTATGGGTGTTGTCCACAAAATTAACTCTTTGATTTCCCATTTTCTGTGGGCTAGTACAAAAACAAATGGAAAAATCCATCTTGTTTGTATGGAGATGCTCAGCCTCCTGATCTCCCTTACTAGTTGGGCCATAAAAGATCTGCTTACTTTCAATATGGCTCTTCTTCTAAAAAAACATTGGAGGGTTGTATGCAGTGAAGGACTATGGAAACATATCATAAAGGCCAAACATTTATAGAATAAAGATCTTATTAGTTGGATGCGTGAAGGAGCCCTAGATCATCCAAAAATCTCATAGTCTTGGTGCAACCTTCTCAAGAATAAGTTTTTATTTTTTGGGAACCTCAGATGGGATGTAGGCTTGGGCACTATTCCATAGATTGGCTTGTATATGCTCTCAGGTATGGCTGGCTCTCATCTTCTATCCCCTGCTCTCATCAACTTTCTCCATAATAAGGGCACTTTTGTGATTAAAGACATGGTAGACATATCTCTCTCCTCTTCTTTTTATACTCATTGGAAAGATGCAATTGCGCTTGAGATGCCTGATCACTTGATTTGGGAATGGAAATCTTATATATCTATTCTCAAACTCTCTGGCATAATCCTCTCTCCTAAAGATGACAAATTGATATGGTTTGGAGGTTCTCAACAAGACAAGGTCATTGTCAAGGAGACATATCAGTTGATCTTCTAACCCTCTAGACTAGTTCAAGTTTTCTCTTGGCTGACCCATGCAAGGAAATGGAATTTCCCTCTTAAACTAAATTGCTTTTCCTGGTTGGTGGTGCATAATAGGATCCTTATTTGGGATATTATATGCAAAAGGGGCTTGTAGGGTCCAAGCAGATGTGGGCACTGTTTATCTTTCAGAGAGGACATCAATCACCTTTTCATCCATTTCCCTTTCATCACATCACTCTGGATTTCAGTGCTTCATCAACTTGGTTCTCCTATAAATTGGGATAGTTCTGACATTGCCTCTTGCCTTGGTAGTTGGTCAACGAATCATCCTCTCCACAGATCATTGGTATTCTTCATCATTTGGGGTATTTGGAAGTCCCAGAATGCCCAAATATTTGACCATGTCAATCCGGACATCTAGCGGACCCGCTGTAAAATCATCACATACTACATGGAATTTTCCTCATCCTCACCTTCTAATCTAAAATGTCCCCCTCCCCCTCTTAACATTTGGTCCATCTTCCCAGTTTGTTTTTTTATGGTGCCTCGTCTTTTTGACTTTATGGATGCGGCATGGCCACTCACCTAGGGCCATCACACTCCTACATATTTCATTGGAATTGTGGCTTTGGATCTAACACCCATGCTGAGTTACTGGCCTTCTGGGGGATCCTACATTGTGCCACATGGCTTGGTCTTTGGGACCTCACTGTTTTTGGAGATTCCAAGTCTGTGATTGAGTGGGAAAATATGAGAGAGTTTCTCTCTTCCCCCCTTCTCTGGAGCCTTGGAAATATAAAATTATAGCCCTGATTCTTGAATTCCACAACCTAGCTATTTCCCACATCTATCATGAACAAAATGGTGAAGCAAACCGTTTATCTAAGGCAGGTTGTTCTTCAGCGACTGACTTGATATCCTTCCAATCTTTTGACACCGGCATCCTACAAGAGGAAGGCCAAATTCAGATTTAAGATCTCTACTTTTCCTGGACGAATCTCTCTGTTTCTTAGCCTCTGGATGATCTAGGTGGCTCCAGGGATACACACAGGACAAAGAGGGCTTATGAAAGCTTGAAAATCAAAGTGATTAGAATGCTTTCGAACTAGGACCGGAGCGTAGATCTCGTCGTCCTCATCTTGGCAGTATGAACTGTTGATCAATCTGATCTCGTATGAGAGAGAACGAGCTAGTCAAAGTTTTGGTCAAAGATGGGCTATGGGCCAGGTTTAAGTGTCCTACAATTTGATCAACCCCGGGGCATGAAACCTAGCTCTCGAAAGCGGTTGAAATTGTGGCCTCACTAATTTGCCCAATATCCCTTATTTTCTAAAGATTGGAAAATCTTCCCTATTTAAAAAAAAAATAATGAAAAAAAAATATTATTGGGGTGGCAGGTGTTATGTTCTTAACCTGCAAGACAATACCAGAATACAAAATATGCGAAGAAATATACCCAGAACATAGAACAATGAGAATTAACAGCAAGTACTTTATTATTCATAAAGCAATGTTCACTTGCCTCTTCGAGGGGGCAACCTCCAATAGAGCAGAACTCGATTACAAAATAAGACACGATCCTCCTTGAGGGGAGTCTCTATCCTTTATATAGGATTCATACATGCAATACCATGGGGCAATACCATGGTTCTTATTAATACCATCTATCTAATACCATGGCCCATTTGCAACTAACTGTGGTCCCTTCATTAAGTGTGAGTTAACCACTTACAATTATTAATATGGGTCTTATTGACTCTTTACTTAACTATAACTATGACTCAATCCTATTACATAAATAAAGGGGTTAGGGTAGGACCCTAACATGCCCTCCCCCATAAGAATAGCCTTGTCCTCAAGGCTGAAGCTGCGGAAACCGCTGAAGAATAGTGGTTGGTTCTCAGGTTGCATCTTCTAGAGAGGTGTATTTCCACTTGACAAGGACTTCCTTGATCATGCGGCCACGTAGGTGCCTTTCTCGTGTATCAAGAACCTATTCAGGTTGGAGCCAGATTGACCCTTCTTCATCCAGTTCAGGTAGACTGGTTTGAATTCTGTAATTGTTTCCAATCACTTTCTTGAAGCATGATACATGGAAAACTAGATGGATTTTTTGCAATGGGTGGAAAATCTAGCCTGTAGGCAACTTCTCCAATGCGCTGAAGTACTTGATATGGTCCGTAGAATTTTGGAGATAGTTTCTAAAAACCCCTGTCTTTGAGTGATGTTTTCTTATATGGTTGCGGCCTTAAAAATACCTGATCTCCTTCTTGAAATTGGCATTCTAAGTGATGTTGATCTACCTGTTGCTTCATGCGGTTTTGAGCTTGATGAAGATTCTCTCTAAGGTGGGCCAGCATGGTTGTGGGGTTCTATAGGGGTTGATCCACTGCTTGTACCTTCGAGCATCCCTTGATATAAGAAGTAGGGGAAGGAGGGAGTTGACCATAAACTGCTTCATATGGAGTCATTTTGGTGGTGGCATGATAGTTGGTGTTATGCCACCATTCAGCTAGAGGTAACCACTGTACCCAGAGATGTTGCTTTTCAGAAGTGAAACACTTAAGGTAGGTTTCCAGACATTTGTTGACTACTTCAGTTTGACCATTAGTCTGTGGATGATAGGAAGTACTAAGTTGTAGTTGGGTACCTTGTAGCTAGAAGAGTTCTTGCCAAAGTTACTGGTGAAGATCAGGTCACAATCAGACACAATGGAAGTGGGCATGCCATGCAATTTGAAGATCTGATCTATGAAAGATTGAGTGATCAAAGTCGGTGTAAAGGGGTGGGGTAAGGCGCAAAAATAAGCATACTTAGAAAGTCTGTCCACAACCACCATGATGACTAACTTGTTTCTTGACTTTGGAAGACCCGTAATGAAATTCATAGAAACCTCCGTCCAGATTGAGGCTGAGATGGGAAATGGTTGTAATGTGCCTGGGGATTTGACTGATTCTCCTTTGTGGCATTGACAGACGTCGCATTCAGCTACAAAAGTAAGAATGTCCTTTTTCATGCCTATCCAAAAAAAGGATCTCTGGGTGCGAGCATACATCTTTTGAAAGCCTGAATGTCCTGCAATGGGAGATGAGTGCAACTCTGCCAAAATGTGGCTTTTGAGGGTGGATGTGGGTGATATTACTACTCTGTCCTTGTAGCGAAGAATCCCATCCTACCATGAGTAGCCCGCTGTGGAATTTGGATCTTCTTGCAATTGATTAATGAGTTGGGAGAGCCAAGGATGTGAAAACCATTCCTTGCGAGCCTCTTCAATCCATTTGGGAATGGGAAGGGAAATTGCAAGCAGGGTACTTTCCTCGTCAAATTGGCGGGATAACGCATCTGCTACAATATTTTCGCACCCTTTCTTGTAAATTATCTCATAATCATATCCCAGCATTTTGGCGAGCCATTTATTTTGTTGTGGTGAGGATAGATGTTTCTCCAAAAAATATTTAAGGCTTTGATGGTCTGTGCGGATTTGGAAATGTTACCCCAATAAGTATGGTCGCTAGGTATCTACTGCATGTAAGATGGCCATCGTATACTTCTCATAGGTAGATTGTCCCAGATTCTTCCCACTTAGTTGTTGGCTCGTGAAGGCCAAGGGATGACCTTCTTGCATTAAGACTGCCCCAATACCCATACTCGAAGCCTCACATTCAATCACAAAAGATTTGGTGAAGTCGAGTAGTGCTAAGACTAGAGTGGAACACATGGCATGTTTGAGAGCTATAAAGGCCTTTTGTGCTTCATCATTCTAGAGGGATGAATTTTTCTTGAGGAGTTGAGTTAGGGCCTAGCAATGCGACCATAATTGCAGACAAATTTGCAATAGTAGCTTGTGAGACCCAAAAATCCTCTCAGGCTCTTCAAGGCCTTAGGTTGAGGCCACTCCTTCATTGCCTGGATCTTTTTGGGGTCCACCTTGATACCTTCACTCCCCACAATGTGGCCCAAATACTCAACTTCTTCCATGCCAAAAGAGCACTTGGACATCTTGACAAATAATTTATGCTTGCGGAGCAGTTGCAAGAGCAGATCTACATGCTGAAGATATGCGACCCAGGTGCGGCTATAGATGAGGATGTCATCAAAGAAACCAAGGACAAATTTTCTGAGATATGGTTTGAGCAGGTGGTTCATAAGGCTCTGAAAAGTGGATGGGGCATTACAAAGGCCGAATGGAATGACCAGGAACTCATAATGGCCTTCATGAGTTCGGAAAGTGGTCTTTGGAACGTCTACTTCTTTCATGCGAATTTGGTGGTAGCCTGAGCGAAGGTTGAGCTTAGTAAAGAATTGAGCCCCATTTAGTTCATCCAACAAACCATCGAAAACCGAGATTGGAAACTTGTCTTTGACTGTCAACTTATTAAGGGCCCTGAAGTCTAGACACATACGCCATTCCCCATATTTCTTGAGCACCATGACCACCGACGATGAATAAGGACTAATGCTGGGACGAATGACACCTTCTTCCAAGAGTTCCTTGATTATCTTTTCTATTTCATTCTTTTGGGAAAACGGATATCTATATGGGTGCACATTTGGTGGTTGGGCCCCTAGGACCAAAGTAATGCTATGATCATGTTCCCCTCTCGAGGGTGGAAGCTCATGAGGCTTGTCAAAGACTGGCAGATGGTTGTTTAAGATCTATTGCATCTCAGGATGAATATGAAGAGAATTGGGATCGAAGGCCTGGATGGCATTAAATTGAGCTATAACTCCATGGTGGCCCTTTTTTAACAATTTTTCCATCCGATGTTAGCTGATGATAGAGGGAGCTCCCACTGGAGTCCGCGAAGGGTATGTGTGTGGTTGTTCTGCTTAAAGCTCATATATAACTCCGGGAAATCCATTGTGATTGGGCCAAGTGTGTGAAGCCATTCAGCACTGAGGACAATGTCGCACCCTCCCATGTGTATGGCAAACATGTGGGTCTTTAACTGATAATCCCCCATTTGAAGTTTGACATTTTCACAGCGGCCTTCACATTTCATTGTTCCCCCATCAACGATTTGGACATGGAAGTTAGAAACTACTCGGAAAAAATAGTTCACTGCTTCCGCAACTCTTTGATGGATAAAATTATGTGTACTTCCACTATCAATCAAGACTACTACTGGGCAATGCTTAATAAAACCTCTAATTTTGAGAGTTTGAGGTGAAGAAATCCCTGCTAAAGAATGTAGCGAGATATCTAGTTCTTCAGATACATTACTCTGTTGTTTGTCCTCTTCTTCCTCCTCTAGTTCATCAAGTGGTGGGGCTTCCTCCGATGGACTGTGATCAATAGCATCAATTTGAAAGAATTTGGGCTCCTTGAATTTATGCCCGGGGGAGTATTTCTCATCACAGTAGTAACATAATCCTTTCTTTCTTCTTTCTGCCATTTCTGCTGGTGACACCTTTTGAACCTTGAGTGTTTGGGTAGTGCTTTGAGCCTGTGGGGGGCGACCCTTGGTGATGAAATTTGGGGGAATGGACTAGGCCACTAATGCACATTCGACTTCACGAGCAATCATGCAGCCATGAGCTAGGGTGGTGCAGTCGAACGTGGGCTTGTATGGCTTCTTTGAGACCACTGACAAAACATTCCACGTAGAACTCATCGTGTAGACCTCTAGTGCGGAAAGCTAAGGCTTTAAAGGCTGCAACATATTCATTCACTGTTCCTGTCTGTCGGAGCTTAGTGAGATGACCCAAAAAATTAGATTCATGGTCAAAGTGATCCATAAGATATTTTTTGAATGTCTCCCAAGTCAAGGGCCTTCCATAGCAATGTTGATTCCATTGCCAACATTGTCATCTTTGATTGTCCAAGTACATGATACCCACACTAAGTTGAGTCGCATTATCCAGGATGTAATTCAGAGTGAAATATTGCTCCATTTGTGCTATCCATGCGGCTGGGTGAGAGCCATAAAATTTATACATGTCCAGCTTGGGTGGTCGCGGATGGGATTGTTGGTGGGTGCCAAAGAGGTGAAGCGACTAGCTAGACTCACCCTCACTATTTTCATTGCCAATATGTGCCTCCTTGCGTACCTCCTCCTTGCCCTTAGAGAGTGTTGTATTTAAGTTCTACAGTAGCGACACGAGCTCGTTTAATGTTGATTCAAGTTCTTCGATCCTCTCATTCGCCATAGCTTGAGCTCTAGTTTCTACCATGCACCAATCTAATGTACTTGAAATTTTGGGACCGCCCGAATTTTTTGGCACTAACAATTGAATGGTACCACCTTGCTCAACTCAGCGTCCTGATTCTGATGGGCTAAATCACCAATAAGCACCCCGGGGGATCTCAGACCCTTTTTTTTCTTTTTTCTTTTTTTACTCCGAACAGATTTTTACTCCTTGCTTAGGAATACTGCGGTAGCCGAATCCCATAAATGTCAATGTTGCCAAAAGTCCTGCGAAAATCATGCCCAGGTATAGGAAACCACACAACTACTCAGATCTGGATGGCGGATCTGATGCATGGTTGATCTGATAGATATGAACAGCGGAACTGATTGCTACTGCGGATCTGATGGATCTAATAGATCCGAATGGCTGTTTTGATAGATCTAGACGGCGGAACTGATTGTTGTTGCTATGACAAAACCCCACTTGAGAGATCTGATCTGGCAATGTTTATGCGTGATCCAGATATAGAGAAGGGAACTATGGTCTCCAAGAGTGTTAGGTGCTATAGATCGCAATATACATAAGGGTCTGACAATAGTACTCAGCCCAATTTTTCAGGGCATTAACCAAGGAGGATCAACCGTACCCTTAGTCGTACAACCTGACTGCCCTATCGTACGCGCGAGTAATCTCTCCGAGTGCTGTTCTCAGTGTACTGTAGCAGCAAGACAGCCGACGGTGTATCTATGGTGAGGTTTCAAGGGAGCTAGGGGGCTTCCGATATACCCAGAGGGTACTTGGAAGACAGTCCATGTGCGGTTCTGTCTAATGCACTACTACTCGAAGGGGTACTCGCAGGGGTTACAAGGGAGTCTAACAAGTGTGACCACCTCTTGTATTTCCTGCGTGCATGCCTCCCCAAATCTGTAGGTTTATGCGCTCAACGACAGATCTCGTGGTTTAAAGACGCTGGAACACGTCTCTAGACAAAAAAAAATTACTAAAAATTTGAGATGCCACGGGGCCTGGAAAGTGCTCTGATACCACTTGTTATGCTCTTAACCTGCAAGACGATACTAGAATACCAAATATGCAAAGAAAATTTATACCCAGAACATAGAACAATGAGAATTAACAGCAAGTACTTTATTATTCAGAAAGCAATGTTCGCTTGCCTCTTTGAGGGGGCAACCTCCAATAGAGCAGAGCTTGATTACAAAATAAGACACAATCCTCCTCGAGGGGAGTCTCTATCTTTTATATAGGACTCATACATGCAATACCATGGGGTAATACCATGGTTCTTATGAATACCATCTATCTAATACCATGGCCCATTTGCAACTAACTGTGGTCCCTTCATTAAATGCGGGTTAACCACTTACAATTATTAGTATGGGCTTTATTGACTCTTTACTTAACTATAACTATGACTCGATCCTATTACATAAATAAGGGGGTTAGTGTGGGACCCTAACAACAGGTCACCAACGCTGCCACCCACCCCCTCCCAATCGGACTTCACACACACAGATATCTATATATATCTATATATATATATATATAATATATATATATAAAAATATAAAATACTATAATATAACTTATATATATATTAATATATATATATATATATAATTTTTATTGGTCGATGGGACATGACCCCTGTCGGCCTCCCTCAACCCTGTAACACTTAACAAAATAACATTAAAAATGGTTGGGCAACCATCACCCCGTCGAGCCCCCCAACTACATAACAACAACCATATTAATATGGGGTGGGCACGGGCCACCTCCGTTGGACCCGACCCACACCCCCAAAAGAAACCCGTGCCAATCACGATGCCGGAGATTTTAGTAAGGGTGTCGGCGGGGGTCGAACCCGCCCAGCCCACGTGGCTAGCCCCCAAGCGGGCGACCCCATGAGAACGGTGCCACGTACCAACCACAGTACACCATGTGCTCCAAAACCATTTAATGCACCTCCCATATGATACGGTACCTAAACCAATACAATGTGTCTTTTCAACGCAATATGCCCAATTTAAATCACAAAAACTATAATGTGCTAAGAAAGGGAGGGGCGGGGTTTGACCACCCGACCCTCCTCAACAATTTTCCTAACTTTGCCATTGCACCAAACAGATTCATTGGTTAATCCGCTCAACAAACTTATACTTAAACCCGTCATTCGTTAGTGGGCCAGAGGTAGGATGGAGGAACTAGGAGCGGGCACATAATTCGATGCAATATTTTTTTAATTAATTTTTTAATACAGGTGGAACCATGATTGAGCGAAATTTCGAAGAGGGTGGAATTTTTGCAATGTCCAAATTGGACAAACTTTGTCAATCTTACACCTCTCGACGACACGAACCCGATGACGCAGTCAGTTTCCTAATCTGAGTAGCCGCTTTGTAGAGGACTAGGAGGAGGGAATCTTTGAGGAATCTAGGGGGAATCTAAAAGATTCCTTCCTCAAAGATTCCTTGAGCCCCAGATTTCCATTTTCTCAGAATTCAGAAATTTGACAGTCCATTTTGCATTATTCGATGTCATAAATATCATGGTGTATTCAGATTTTCTATTTGCTCATTTCATTTTTCGGCCACTTTTCTAAGTGGAGTGCAGGTTTCAATATTCAACATGCAAGCAGTCATTCCATGAGATTCGACGTAGCAAGATCGATGGTTCGAACAACTTCAACAGTCTGACATCCTTTTCTTCAAATGGCCCTAGGATGTAAGGTATATGCAGTATGTTTATGTACTTCTTTTTGCGATGCATTGTGCTGCACAGATCCCTATTTGATGTTTGATGAGGGATCTTATTTCTTACTTGTTTTCATGATTCCTGCTTGATGTGATGTGGAATCATCTGTGTGATGTACTTGTTGTCATGATTCGTCATGTTTTATTTGAGATCCCTTTGTTGTCATGTTGATGGGATAATCATGTTGTCGCCATGTATGTTTGCATTGACATCCCTTTTATGCCATGTTGGTTGGATGATCATCATGCATGAGTTTTATGCCATATTGATAGGAGTTCTTTTTTTGACTGAGAGTACCTGTAGCGGAACATCTCTTGGAGCCACTCCTGCATGAGGGAATTTTCCTTGTATGATAACAACATCATCTCTTATGTACATCATCACTATTGACAGCGCTTAATGTAGCGGCCTACACCATCTTGACACCGGGGCCTGGAGACTTAGTCCCTCCTGGACGAACTCCATTATCAATGGCTTATGTTTTCATGTGTTAATGATTGACATGTTCCTCTTCTTTATAGCATGCAGATGTATTCATTTATGTTCTCTCAAAAATTCAATTTAACACATCACCAAAGTAAAAGGTCTTGGAAAGGTCCTTTGTCACACCTAGACCTGGATCAAGTGGTATTAGAGCGATCTTTGCGTGGATATGAATTACAGCGTGAATAATGTAATGTGCGGCAACAGAGAATGAAAAAGTGATGTACAAGACCATGCTCAAAATTTCCAAAAGGGTGGAAATAATGTATGAAACTCTACAGAAAGAGACAGAGGAAAAGGAGTGATTGCAACTTTAGTTGTGAGCCATGGAAGAGGCCCTAGAATAACTGAAGCACAATAAACATAATCTTCAAACAGCGAACGCTGAATTGAAGACACTTCTACATGAAAAAGAAAGAGGAGAAACATAGTTTGCTATGGCAGCTGTAAGAAAAGGAAAAGCTACAGCGTGACCTATGTGAGGTAAAAGTAGTTCTCTGAATTCATGCATGTGTCCTGATGCTGATTTCACTATTTTTGAAAATCATACTACAGGAATTAGCTCCAATTTGTTGAAGAGAATGGGGTATGAAGGAAGAGGCTTGGGCGTTAATGGCCAAGGCATTGTCAACCCCATCAAAGTAGAAGAATTACCCCGTTAGACAGGACTTGGGTATGTCAGAAAGGAAGTTGGGGAATGTGCCGAGACAACAACCACCAACAAAAGATGATGAGAAGCCCTCAGCAGTTCTTTCCAAATCGACAGAGGAGGTAAAAGATGTTGATTTCCTTTTGGTTTCGTCTTCACATAATATGCTTTTTGTTGGAGATTTGAAGATCCCAATTATAGAGACAAACATGAGGCTCCTTACCAGGATGAGGCACGAGAAGGAAAGAGAACTTGGTGTTAATAACCAAGGCATAACTCAACCATTGGAGGTTATGCAGATACCTCAATTTGCAAGCTTAAGATACACCGAAGGAGAATGCTTGAAGGTGTCATATGCTTTCGGTACATCGTTGAAATCGTCGAGGAAAGAGAATGATTGGAACACATCCCCATCGTCCCATGGCAGTGCCCATGGCAGGGAAAGAGCTGAGGCCAGCTCTCATTACCATACTTACACCAGAGACGACAAGGAAATGTATAATCAATATCGACATTCGAATGTTAATTTCGATTATAATCATGTTGTTAATGATGAACGAAAAACATGGCATCGAAAAACATGTACCTTTTGTGGATTGCATAACCATACATTTTCCAAGCGTTGGAAAAGAATGGCAACACACAAAAGGATGAGACATGAAAGGCCCTCTCAACAGCAGACAAAGAAACATGTTAAGCAGGTCTGGAGGAAGAATCTGTGTTGTAGTCATTGCGACATAAATGGCCATCAAAGAGCCACTTCTTGGAGGCTCCATCTAGAGCAACGCCTTAAAGACAAAGAGTCAGGGCATGAACCAGGTGAAACGATTGTTCGAAAAGAAAAACCACCACAGGGGGATGACCCATTCACATTGATAAATGAAAAATGGTTTCTAGATATGTTATCTTGTCATGGTCGTGCTTTTGTAAATCATTTGTTGCATTTTAAAATGTAAAAGTGATGATGTGTTTTCCATCACTTGTTAAGCAGTAATGATGTCTGGTCTTATGTTAAGTTGCATGATAAGCTGTGAAAGTGATTTCGTGTTTCCATCACTTGTTAAAGCAAGAATGGTGTTTGGTCTTATTGTTGTAAATCATGTGTTACAGTGATGATGTGTTTTCCATCACTTGTTGAAACAACAATGATATTTCGGCCTTGTTTTCATAGCAGGGGTATTGTGTCCATCCTAATGTAAACTTGATCACCGAGTATGTGTTATAAATTCGTGGCAAGTATGGGATGCTTGGGTCATTAGTTGGTCATGAAATTCAAGCATGTAATTTGCGAAACAATGTTCTATAGGTTGTAGAGGTTGCAGGTGTCGACTCATTGCTTAAGGCTTCGAAGAACAAAGGTGAAGGAGATGGAAGCAAGGCCTTTCAGGATGCTTGTGATGCAGACAAGGTACAAAAAGTTGCAGATTATTTTTCATGTTTTTGGAGGACCAAAAGCTCCTTAGTGGGGAGGATTGGTCTAGGTGGCTCCAAGGACACTCAGAAGACAAAGAGGGCTTATGAAAGCTTGAAAATCAAAGTGATCAGAATGTTTTCAAACCAGAACCAAATCGTAGATCTTGTCGTCCCGATTGCAATGGTGTGAACGGTTTGTCAATCCAAGCTCGTATGAGGGAGAATGAGCTCATCAAAGTTCTTGTCAAAGTTGGGTTGTGGGTTAGGTTTAAGTGTCCTACAATTTGATCGACACAGGGGCATGAAACCTAACTCTCGAAAGCGGTTGAAAATGTGGCCTTGTTAATTTGCCCAATACCTCTTATTTTTTAAATATTGGAAAATCTTCCCTATTTTTAATAAAAATAATAAAAATATATATATTATTGGGGTCGCAGTTCGCCAACCCTGCCACCCCCCCATCGGACTTCACACACACACATATATATATCAAAAATTTTGATTGGACGATGGGCCATGACCCCCATTGGCCTCCCTCAACTCCGCAACACTTAACCAAATAAGATTAAAAATGGCTTAGCAGCCACCACCCCGCCAAGTCCCCCAACTACATAACAATAACCATATTAATATGGGGTGGGCACGGGCCACCTCTGATGGACCCGACCCACACCATCAAAAGAACCTCGCACTAATCACGATGCCATAGATTTTAGTAAGGGTGCCAGCAGGGGTCGAACCCCACTGGCCCACGTGGTCGACCCCCAAGTAGGCGACCCCATGAGAACAGTACCACGTACCAACCACGGTACACCATGTGCTCCAAAACCATTTAATGCACCTCCCATATGATACAATACCTCAACCAATACAATGAGCCTTTTCAACGCAATACGCCCAATTTAAATAACAAAAACTATAATGTGTTAAAAAAAGGAGGGACGGGGTGTTGTGTTGTGTTATATTCTTTCCACGTAGTTAATAGGGGGTTTGAAGGGCACCTGTAACCCCACTTTATGGGGTTTGGGGCAGTGCCCCGGAAAATTTTGGTTTTGGACCCTATGTTAGGTTGGGCGGACCCACCTATGGTTTTGTGCATGATTTTCGCACATTGTTTATTTTCTATGTTTTAGAATTCGTATACAAGTAATTTCTATATGGGGTTAAAACCTACACGGGGTTTGACCACTCGACCCCTCCTCAACCATTTTCCTAACTTTGTCATTACACCAAATTGATTCATTGGTTAATCTACCGAGCAAACTTATACTTAAACTCATCATTCGTCAATGTGCCAGAGGCAAGATAGAGGAACCAAGGGTGGGCAAAAACTTCGAGGAAATATTTTTTTTACTTAATTTTTTAATGCAGGTGGAACCATGACTGAGCGAAATTTCCAGCCGGGTGAAATTTTTGCAGTGTCCAAATTGGACAAACTTTATGTCGATCTTACACTTCTTGGCGACACGAACCCGATTGCGTAGTTAGTTTCTTGATATGAGCAGCCGATTTGCATAGGACTCGCAAGAGGGAATCTTTGAGGAATCTAGTGGGTATCTAAAAGATTTCTTGAGTCCCAGATTTCTATTTTCTCATAATTCATAAATTTGACAGCTGATTTTGCACTACTCGACACCACAAATTTGATAGTGTGTTCAGATTTCCCATTTTCTCATTTCATTTTTCGGCCGCTTTTCTAAGTCGAGTGCAAATGTCAGTGTTTAGCATGCGAGCAGTCATTCCATGAGATTCAATGCAGCGAGATCAATGGTTCGAAAAAACTTCAGCAGTCTAACATCCTTTCTTTCAGATGGCCCTAGGATGTGAACTATATGCAATATGTTCATGTACTTCTTTTTGCGATGTATTGTGTTGCATAGATCCCTATTTGATGTTTGATGAAGGATCTTGTTTCTTACTTGTTTTCATGATTCCTGCTTGATGTGATGTAGAATCATCTGTGATATACTTGTTGTCATGATTCGTCATGTTTTATTTGAGATCCCTTTGTTGTCATGTTGATGGAATACTCATGTTGTCGCCATGTATGTTTGCATTGAGATCCCATTTATGCCATGTTTGCAGGATGATCATCATGCATGAGTTTTATGTCATACTGATAGGAGCCATTTTTTTGACTGAGAGTTCCTGTAGCGGAACATCTCTTGGAGCCACTCCTGCATAAGGGAATTTTCCTTGTAAGATAGCAACGTCATATCTTATGTACATCATCTCTATTGACAACACTTAATGTAGTGGCCTACACCATCTTGACACTGGGGCCCAGAGACATAGTCCCTCCTGGACGAACTCCATTTTCAACGGCTTATGTTTTCATGTGTTGATGATTGACATGTTCCTCTTCTTTACAGCATGCAGATGTATTCATTTATGTTCTCTTAAAAATGCAATTTAACACATCACCAAAGTAAAAGGTCTTGGAAGGATTCTTTATCACACACGGACCTGGATCACTGGATAGACTTGAACACTTATTTCTTTCTACACCTGTTTGCAGGGTCCCTTGTATCATCAACTTTCCCCTTTTCTCTAGATCACTGGAAGCTTTTGGATCCACTTCTTAGTTTTGTATGGCTGATCATTTTTCACCTCTGTTGATTTTTTGTTTGGAATAATCTCATCACTGTGCTAAGGCTTTCTAAGCAATGAAGTCCCATGTTTCTACGTTACATCTAGGATTGAAGTTTATCTCATTAACCTACTCCGTTTTTAGTTGAGATACTTATACAAGTTTTCTGTTTTGTAATCACTTTCTTTACTATTAATAGAAAATGTTCTTTATGGTTGGAAAAAAAAAATAAAGCTGAAATTAAGAAAAACAAAACAAACATTGGAAATGGCCCATATGGTCTCTTGAGAGAACATTGCCGCAAATTTCAAGTGAGTTGGTTTCAGTGGCCTACCTGGTTTCATTAAAGAAAGAGAGATCTATCACCCAATTTTATGAAACACTTGGTCATGACTTGGGTGGATTAGGTGTTTTAAGTTATAGGCTGACTATTTCATTTTGAACATGGATTATATAAACCATTTTTTGGCATAATTTTCGGCCATACATAGTTAGTTGGAAATTTGCCATATCGTCTCACGGAAAAGAGAGAACAATACCGCAAATTTAAAGTGAGTTGGTGCTTGTTTTCATTGGCCCGCATGGTTTCATTAAAGAAAGAGAGATTTGTCACTCAAAACTAGGAAACACTCCGTCATTTGTTGGGTGTTTTAAGTTGTGGGCACACTACTTCATTCTGAATATATAAACGATTTTCTGGCATAATTTTAGAGAAATTTGGATTCTCGGAATAGTTTAATGGGTTAAATTTTTAAAGATATAATTATGTCATATCTCAAAAATTGTGATATGTTTGTTAGATTAAGTGCTTTAAGTTTTTCCAGAAGAGGAAAATTCATCTTTTCACTAGATATAAAAGAAGTATAATCACTATGTTATTGTCCGTAAAGAGAACTAGGCAAGGGCATGTATAGTAATAAATGAGCAGTATGTTTACAAAAAAAACCACATAATTAAGGAAAGTTACAAAATTTAGAAAACTGGCAACTATATATAAGAAAGTGAACAGACCGTTCCCAACAGTTTCAGATAAAAGCCTCAACAGAAATTGTTTTATCAAGCAGGTGACCCCATGAGAACAGTACCATGTACCAACCACGGTACACCGTGTGCTCCAAAACCATTTAATGCACCTCCCATATGATACAATACCTCAACCAATACAATGAGCCTTTTCAACGCAATACGCTCAATTTAAATCACAAAAGCTATAATGTGTTAAAAAAAGGAGGGGCGGGGTGTTGTGTTGTGTTATATTTTTTCCACGTAGTTAACAAGGGGTTTGAAGGGCACCTGTAACAATTTTGGTTTTGGACCCTATGTTAGGTTGGGCGGACCCACCTATGGTTTTTTGTGCATGGTTTTCGCACATGTTTTTTGGACGCGATGGTTTTTCAGTCCATGGTATTAGACGTGATGGTTTTCGATCCATGGTATTGGATGCTTCCTCATGTATAAATATGTATTGTAACATTGAAAGGAACATAATGAAAAATCAAGCTGGTAGTCCCGGTTTTGGGATCCAAGGGAAAATCTCTGTGTATATGTGTTTTATGGTTTATGATCTCGCATTGTTTATTTTCTGTGTTTTAGAATTTTCGTATGCAAGTAATTTCTGTACGGGGTTAGAACCTACACGGGGTTTGACCACTCAACCCCTCCTCAACCATTTTCCTAATTTTGCCATTACACCAAACGGATTAATTGGTTAATCTGCCTAGCAAACTTATACTTAAACTCGTCATTCGTCAGTGTGCCAGAGGCAAGATAGAGGAACCAGGAGTGGGAAAAAACTTCGAGGAAATATTTTTTTTACTTAATTTTTTAATGCAGGTGGAACCATGACTGAGCGAAATTTCCAGGCGGGTGAAATTTTTGCAGTGTCCAAATTGGACAAACTTTATGTCGATCTTACACTTCTTGGCGACACAAACCCGATGGCGCAATTAGTTTCCTGATATGAGCCGCTAATTTGCATAGGACTCGGAGGAGGGAATCTTTGAGGAATCTATTGGGTATCTAAAAGATTTCTTGAGCCCCATATTTCTATTTTCTCAGAATTCATAAATTTGATAGTTGATTTTGCACTATTCGACGCCAGAAATTTGATAGTGTGTTCAGATTTCCCATTTTCTCATTTCATTTTTCGGCCACTTTTCATGCGAGCAGTCATTCTATGAGATTCGATGCAGCGAGATCGATGGTTCGAAAAAACTTCAGCAGTCTAACATCCTTTCTTTCAGATGGCCCTAGGAGGTGAACTATATGCAGTATGTTCATGTACTTCTTTTTGTGATGCATTGTGTTGCATAGATCCCTATTTGATGTTTGATGAAGGATCTTGTTTCTTACTTGTTTTCATGATTCCTTCTTGATGTGATGTAGAATCATCTGTGTGATATACTTGTTGTCATGATTCGTCATGTTTTATTTGAGATTCCTTTGTTGTCATGTTGATGGAATACTCATGTTGTCGCCATGTATGTTTGCATTGAGATCCCATTTATGCCATGTTGGCAGGATGATCATCATGCATGAGTTTTATGGCATACTGATAGGAGTCCTTTTTTTGACTGAGAGTTCCTGTAGCGAAACATTTCTTGGAGCCACTCCTGCATAAGGGAATTTTCCTTGTATGATAGCGACGTCATATCTTATGTACATCATCTCTATTGACAACACTTAATGCAGTGGCCTACACCATCTTGACACTGGGGCCCAGAGACGTAGTCCCTCTTGGACGAACTCCGTTTTCAACGGCTTATGTTTTCATGTGTTGATGATTGACATGTTCCTCTTCTTTACAGCATGCAGATGTATTCATTTATGTTCACTTAAAAATGCAATTTAACACATCACCAAAGTAAAAGGTCTTGGAAGAATTCTTTATCACACACGGACCTGGATCACTAGATAGACTTGAACACTCGATATTTCTTTCTACACCTATTTGCAGGGTCCCCTGTATCATCAACTTTCCCCTTTTCTCTAGATCACTGGAAGCTTTTGGATCCACTTCTTAGTTTTGTATGGATGATCATTTTTCACCTCCGTTGATTTTTTGTTTGGAATATCTCATCACTGTGCTAATGAATCATTACAGGGCTTTCTAAGCAATGAAGTTCCATGTTTCTATGTTACATCTAGGATTGAAGTTTATGTCATTAACCCACTCCGTTTTTAGTTGAGATACTTATACAAGTTTTCTGTTTTGTAATCACTTTCTTTACTATAAATAGAAAATGTTCTTTATGATTGGAAAAAAAATAAATTAAGCTGAAATTAAAGAAAAACAAAACAAACATTGGAAATGGCCCATATGGTCTCTTGAGAGAACATTGCCACAAATTTCAAGTGAGTTGGTTTCAGTGGCCTACCTGGTTTCATTAAAGAAAGAGAGATCTGTCACCCAATTTTATGAAACACTTGGTCATGTCTTGGGTGGATTAGGTGTTTTAAGTTATAGGTTGACTATTTCATTCTGAACATGAATTACATAAACCATTTTTTGGCATAATTTTCGGCCATACATAGTTCATTGGAGATTTGCCAATATGGTCTCACGGAAAAGAGAGAACAATACCGCAAATTTAAAGTGAGTTGGTGCTTGCTTTCATTGGCCCGCATGGTTTCATTAAAGAAAGAGAGATCTGTCACTCAAAACTAGCAAACACTCCGTCATTTGTTGGGTGTTTTAAGTTGTGGGCACACTACTTCATTCTGAATATATAAACGATTTTCTGGCATAATTTTAGAGAAATTTGGATTCTCGGAATAGTTTAATGGGTTAAATTTTTAAAGATATAATTATGTCATATCTCAAAAATTGTGATATGTTTGTTAGATTAAGTGCTTTAAGTTTTTCCAGAAGAGGAAAATTCATCTTTTCACTAGATATAAAAGAAGTATAATCACTATGTTATTGCCCGTAAAGAGAGCCCGGCAAGGGCATGTATAGTAAAAAATGAGCCGTATGTTTAAAAAAAAACCACATGATTAAGGAAAGTTACAAAATTTAGAAAACTTGCAACTATATATAAGAAAGTGAACAGACCTTTCCCAACAGTTTCTGATAAAAGCCTCAACAGAAATTGTTTTATAGTATTAAACATCACCAGAAACAGCAACAAAAACAAGTAACTATAAGTTTCCAAAAAAAGTAACTATAAGTTTCCAAAAAATAGAGTTTATCTAAATTGAAGTTTTTTTTATTGAGCTTAGAAGCTCATTTTACAATCAGTATGATATGTAACTATGTCTATCTGTCATCAAATTTGAAATTTTAGCTATGTTTACCAAAATACAAAATAAAAAATAAAAAATTTAAATAACAAAAAATTAAAATACTATACAAAATATTTAAATAATTGTCTACTCATAAGAAAAATTTGCAAGCCGAAAAATTAGATTTAGCAACTCATATTAGTTAAGTATTTAAGATAAGTCTAAATTGATAATGATCCAGTAAGAAACTGTAATATCCCCTTACCATCAGATGTTTTTCTAAAATTTGGTAAGATGTAAGCTATACACTAAAATATTCAGCTCCCTATGGATATGGAGGATGGAAAGATATTGGAAGAGTTCTCTTAATACTAAAATTATATCCAAGCAGCTTCTTCCGGATTAAGTGTTTTAAGTTATGTTCAAAGTTCTTCCATCTGAGCATAGATTATTCAAAATTCTTGTTTCGCACAATTTTAAAAAGTAATTTTAGTAGAAAATTGGATGCTCAGCATAGTTGAATTGGTTAAAGTTTCAAAAATATAATATTCCATACTTTACAAGTCCAGATTTCTTTGTTGGATTAAAACGAATTTTGATTTTGTTGTTGGTCATTGTTTTAACTTAGATCAGAGATATTCCCTATTTTAAGAGTCCTGATTTCTTTGTTGGATTAAAACTAATTGTGATTTGTTTGTTGGTGATTGTTTTAACTTCTGTAAGAGATATTTTATATCCGGACAATGGATTATCTAAAACAAATTTTTGCTACAATTTTCAGTAGTTCTGAAGAAATTTGGATGCTTGGCAGTGGTAAAATTCCAGTAGAGCAAATTTTAAAAAATATGGATATTCATGGATTTAAATTCCAAAGATATAATTCTTTCTTCCCTTCTAAGAATTTTGTTGTGGATCTCTCCATTGGTTTAAAATTTCAATAAGAAATTTATAATCTCTGGCGACAATGACCTGTTTCAATTATGTGGATAAGTGGCAGAATAATCTCTACCGACAATGCCCTGTTTTCATTGTGGATAAGTGGCAGAATAATTTATTTTAATGAGAAGTTTTAATTTATCCATTAAAAATGTTTTAATATTAATTTATTAGAAGTCTTTATTTCTCTGTTAAAAATGTTTTGATTTTAATTTCCTTACATCTATAAACTTTGATCTTTATCTTAATTAAATTAATGTATCTTTTCACATGTTTACGTAATATTAATTTATTAATTTTCATTTTAATGAAAAGTTTGTTTTTTTAAATATTTAAATCTTTAAAAATTTTAATCTTTATCATTATTAGATTAAAGTATCTTTTCAGATGTTTATTTGATAAGATTATAGAATTAGTATACTTAATAATAAATAACAAATAGCAACATGGTTTATTAAATGGAAAATGAGGAAGTAAATTTATGCATTTAGATTTCGGAAATGAATGGTGGATGAGGTGTTTCGTTTATCTTTATAGGTTTCTTTTACTATCATTGTAAATAGATTTTTCCACTCTAGTTTAAGAATAATTTAATGAGGTTATAAATTTGCCTGGAAAATAGTAGAAATTCTTTCATGATTTTTGCGGAGATTTATATAAATTTTGGGAAATTTGGGTTATATTTGTTAATCTTTAGGATTTTAGGTGCCCATAAGGGTTTTTCTATTTTGAAAAAAAAATAATCATAGGATTATGACAAAAAACTTTCCATTTGAATGTGTGGCCTCTATAAATAAGGGCATATAGATTATCTCATTATACTTGTTTATTCTCATTTACTTACCATGCGTTCAAACACCCATAGGCTTTCTTTAGCATGCTACATAAATTCTCCCACTTTAAATTAGCATAGTCTAAAAAACTCACAAATTAGCCCCAAAAATAATGGAAATTCATGTAATATTATGACAAAATCTTGCAATTTTTTTTGAAAATTTGGATTACAGTTATTAAATTTCCTTATTTTGAGTGCCCCATAAATTTTTGATGGTGTTGAATCTGTTTCCACCATAAAAACAATTCAAACACTCTAATATTTTGATTTTTTGAAATTCTTTTTTACTAATTCCAGCGGGCAAAAAAAGTTTTAAAACAAATTTATAACCGCAATAAACAACACCTATAGACAACGCCCTTTCTTAAAAACTCAATAAACAACGCCAATAGACAACGCCCTTTCTTTAAATTATGTCATTGTCATTAGCTATCAAGATTCATCAATGTTCATCAACTACTAATTAAGACTTCGTACTAATTTTATACTTTTAGATAATGCTAACACTGCAGTGCGCACCTCCGAAGTTTCAATCCACGGACGTTTTGGATCCAGACACTTTTGCATCCTTTCTCGAAATGACGTAGACGATCCGCGTATCGCGGTCCACCTTTGTTGTGTTGCGTACGATAACAAACTTCTATCAGCTAATCTTCCTTGTACGCGCTCGTCATCATCTGCCAGTCTTACCTGAATATCTTCGTACACACATCTACCAGTCCGTCCTGAATATATCGTTGAACTTAACTTTTATTTGCCACCAAATCTTTAATGAAATTGATGAACTTTCCATCCAAACCAATATTTTAAAGAAAAAGAGCATAGGGATAAGCTTTTATTTTTATTAAACTACGATTATCTTAATGGGCTACATGTGGACAATAATTCAGTGGAGAGATCCCTCCCCTAGACAATAGGCTACATGTGGACAATAATTCAGTGGTAAGATCCTTCCCCGAGACAATAAGATAAGGGAGCATCTCGCTATATATTTATAGTGGTTCATTCAAAATCAGAGTAAGAGTAATGTAACGAGGTTATATGGAAATTTCGTTTTCAAGATTTTAAGTATTTAAGAGTTTTTGATGTTGCTCAATTTATTTCAATTCTCAATTTTTATTTTAAAATTTTATTAAATTTTAAAGATTTTTTAATATTTTGAAAAATTGTGATGTTACTCAATCTATTTCAACCCTCAATTTTTTTTAAAGATTTTCTCAAGGATCCACAATGAAATTACTCAATCCATTTCTACCACCAATTTTCTTTTAAGATTTTCTCCTAGATTCAAAATAATATTGGTTGATGATACTTTTTATTTTTTAAAACCGTTTAACATGCACCCAGTTAGGTAACATGCACCCAGTTAGGTAATCCTCTAGTGAAGGACGGATCGGTGTCACACTCATACAACGCGGAAGTGTACTAAAAGGAAGTGGGCATTATCCAGGGTTTGGATTCTCCAAATCGCATAGAATCGTGAAGTGTCGGTCTGAAAATTCACACCAAATTTAATGGGTGCCCACCTTCTCCTGGTCACTAAGTCCACGCTACCGGTTTGCCGCTTATACTTCTATGCTCACGTTCGCCATGTTTATCAAGCACCCACCGTTCTCCCGCTGGATTGGAATGCCCACACCCTATAACCAAATGCAGCACAGGGGAGCTCATGTGCAAAGATTATGCCAGGCTCAGCACAAATCGTACACGGAGGTAGCCGCAAGGAGATCAGCAGCGGACACCCTCGCAGCGGATGGAATGGACCTTTTTAATGTCAGGGAAGATCGAACTTATCGAAGACCGCTGAACAGGAGATTTAGTCACCAGGAATTTGTGATTTTGCGTGTTCGCAGAAGAGATGGAAATGGAGCCCAATATTTTAATGGGAAGGTACGAATTAGGGCGCCTATTGGGGATAGGGATGTTTGCCAAGGTCTACCTTGCCAGAAGCGTCAAGACGGGCGAGAGCGTCGCCATTAAAGCCATGGGCAAACAAAAGATCCTCAAGGTCGGCATGGGCAAGCAGATTAAACGGGAAATCTCTGTAATGGGTCTGGTCCGACACCCCAACATTGTTCGGCTCTACGAAGTCATGGCGACCAAGACCAAGATTTACATCGTCATGGAGTATGTTAAGGGCGGGGAGCTCTTCAACAGGGTTGCCCAGAAGAAAAAATTGAAGGAGGACGAGGCGAGAAAGTACTTTCAGCAATTGATATGCGCCGTGGATTTCTGCCACAGCCGGGGTGTGTATCACCGTGACCTGAAGCTAGAGAACTTGTTATTAGACGACAACGGTGACATCAAGGTCTGCGACTTCGGGCTCAGCGCGTTACCGGAACAATTCAGGAAGGATGGCCTTCTCCACACGGCGTGCGGCACGCCGAACTATGTGGCGCCGGAGGTCATAACGATGAAGGGCTATGAGGGTGCCAAGGCCGACATCTGGTCGTGCGGTGTCATACTGTTCGTGCTTCTGGCGGGATACCTGCCTTTCCATGACACGAATCTGATGGCCCTGTATAAGAAGATCCGTAACAGTGACTTCAGGTTCCCGTCGTGGTTTTCCGCAGACGTCCGGCAGCTTATTCTCCGGTTTCTGGATCCCAACCCTACGACGAGGATCACCATCCCGGAGCTTATGGAGGTCCCCTGGTTTCGGCGCGGCTTCAAACCCTCTCAGCCCAAGAAAGATATTGATGTCGGCCTCGATATCGACACAGCGTTCTTCGTTCCGAAACCCGCCCACCTCAACGCCTTTGACATCATTTCTCTGTCTCCGGCGTTCAATCTCTCCGGGCTGTTCGAGGACAAGGTCGCGAAGCAGGATTTCTGGTTCACTTCGACTCAGCCGGCGTCGAGCATAATATCGAAGCTGGAGGAGATCGCCGGAGTCTTGAGATTCAGCGTCAAGAAGTCGGAGGACTGCAAGGTCAAGTTGCAGGGATCGGAACAAGGGCGGAAGGGATATTTATCACTCGACGCCGACATTTCAGAAGTCACGCCCTCGCTTTTCCTAGTAGAGCTTTGCAAGACTGGGGGCGATACACTCGAGTACAGTAAATTATGCACCCAAGAGCTACGGCCGGGTCTCAAAGACATTGTCTGGATATGGGATGGAAACAGTCAATAAAATATACAATTTTATACGGTACATGGTTCATGTCGCTCTGCTTAAAAGCTTCCATGATTTTTTTTTAGTTATACGACATTTGGGTTATACGACAGGCCAGGCGAAGGCATTCTCTGTGGAACCATCTTTCATTCCACATGATTTTGCTCTGGATTTCATTTTTTATTTTACCCCAAAATAAAATTGAAGTGTATTCGACAGTTATGATGACATTTTTCCTCACCTTATTGAATTTACCGTTAAAAAATGATTTTTTTGGTTTTCCTTTTTATTTTCCAAATAAAATTGGAAATGTATTTCGCAGCTATCGTGAAAATTTTAATACTAAACCTCTCGATATAATTGGGTAGAAATATATCAATATTGAACATAATTAGTTAACATAACATTCACTATAGTAACAACGAATGATATGGCAATACGTCAAACAACAAGCGAGCCCACATTTTGATAAACAATATATTTTGTGGCAACACGTCAACAACAAACGAGCCCGCATTTTGATAAACAATATATTTTATCAAAATTTGATGAAAAATACAATATAAAAAAGCGATAATAATAAATGCCGTCTTATAATATAACGATAATAACAAAGGTCGTCGTTATATTATAACGATAATAATAAATGTCGAAGTTATATTAGGATGAACATCATTGCAATGTAATAAAAAAAATAATAGTTATAATGCGAGAAATAAAACTATTTATAATAATAGTTAATCATATTCAATCATAATAATTCAATCATATTCAAGTATGTTAATCATGATTTTTTTTGTTTCACTGAGGTTAAATATGGTTAATTATGGTCATATGTGATTGAGCATAGTAAATCATAGATAAGGTCAACCATTGTCAACACAGTGAAGATGGCCAACCATGTTCAACCAAAATCAAATGTGGCAAAACCATAATCAATAATGGTCTACATGGTCAACATTGTTGACAATGGTTAATCATGGTCAACTATGGTCAATATGGACAACAATGGTCAACATTGGCATCATGGTTAGCCATAGTCAACCTGTTGACACTATGTTCAATACCCTCCTACACTTGAATTTTGGAATCTACTGAAGATGTTACGATTTGTCGTTCCATGTGTATCATAGTCACTTCATGGTCAACTGATGTTTGTAAAGTGTTTGGAGCTTCTCCTTTGGTCATAAATGTCAAAATCACTTGCTCACACATGCTAAGTCCTTCATGAGTTCCACCAAGGCAACGCATTGGCAATGTTTAACCTACGTCAACAACCAGTGCACACTTTCATTAACAATTTCTCTCATTTTGGTTGCATTTGTACTCCTATTTCAATGAGTTTTCCCAACTATCATTTTTGCACACCTTTGTTTTCACAAGTATCACTTTCTTACCCACAATTGTCACTTTTGTTTGCTTTCACTTTAATAAGTGTCGTTTTCATGACGTCTTCAATCTCGCATGTGTTGCTTTCAAGGTCATTCACATTTGCAAGTGTCGTTTTTATCTTTTTCTTACTGTCGCATGCATTGCTTTTGTTTGTTTTCACTCTTGTATGCGTCGCACCTTTTCATATCACTAGATTTAGTTCTAACGCACCCATATACATTACATGATCCTACATATAACTAGAATATGTGCTAAACACATTCCTATAGCTTAGTGCACCTTTTGGTCGCAGTTGTCACTTTTGTTGTAACTTATGTTCTAAGTGTTGTAAAGTGTAATTTCAATTGTCGCATTTAGAAATAAGTGTCGCTTTGGTGTCATTTCAAGGTGTGATTGTTATTCATGATTCTTGTGCATTCTCCTATCTTGTATTAATGACATTCATGTGTGTGATCCATGTTTGAGTCATGTTCAAATGCATTTCCCTCTCTTATTCTATTAGTCCTACACTTAGCCATTTTGGAGCTCTTCTTGGTCCTGTTGTTTAGTGCAAGCTGTGAAGGCATTAACCCTTTTATCAAGTGATAAAATTAGCCTATTCATGAGCCTCAATGATGCAATCTTTCTCACCAAGACTTATGCATTAAGTCCTTTTTAAGGCCACCACATAACCCTTGTTGTTCATTATGACACACTGCACTATGTTTTGATCACCTCTACTTCACATGGCACATGGAACACTCCTAGCTAACAAAAAGGACCCCTTCCATCCACTTATAGAAGAAAAATATGCAAAGCAAGGGACCTCCTATCCTCAGAATGTAGTGAAAACCCTCCTAGGAAAAGTGACTTCCCTTTTATGGCTTCTCTTAGTGAAAAGTGCATTCTAGATGAACAGTCACCCATTGTTGGGCCAAATTAGACTAGCATAAGAGGAAAATTTCATTTCAGATGAACAATGATCCAAATTTGAGAAAAATTGCACTTTGCTTAAGGCCTCCCCTTTCCTTCAGCACATAGTGCAGTCTCAAGGAACAAGCCTTCACCCTTGTTACTTGTCCTTCCCCTTAGCGTTGAAAACTTGTCAAGCCTCCCTCTTTATTGAAATATCAGAAAACCATATTATGTCAGTGCATGACACAATAAAAAGGATCAAACATGCCTCCTCTCATCCCTTGACCAGTCAAATTGCATTGACATAGTCTTCCTCTCTTTCCTTCCTAGCGCATGGTGTAGTCTTAAGCAACAAGCTCACCACTTTGTTCCTTGTCCCTCTGCACTACGTTGGACTGTGGAGAGCCCCTCTTTACAACAAATAGCACAGTAACAATGGACGTTGGAGCCTTCTTAGGTCATTGATGAGTTCAATTGTGCTTTCCTTATCAAGCCTGCTTCCTCCAACCCCTCCATAGGCCTATCATAACTAGTTCGTTCCATGAGCTAGGTAGTGATATAATAGATGATTTTAAGAATAATTTTTCCTTTCCATGAATGATCTTCATTAGCAGGAGTACCGTCTTAGCATGACAAGGTGATGCTTAAAGAATGTTGAAAAGTGTGCAACAAGAAATGCTTGTTGAGATTGCAACAAGATGATGGAGCTTAGTGAAAAGAATCGCCTTCACTAAGTGGTCCCGCAGGCTATTTTTGGCGCAAGTCTATTTTTAGACTATGTCTATTTTTAGACATATGGATCATGTCTATGGATTGCAGGTTGCTGTTTATGGATGATTGATCAAGTTGGAAAAAATAGATGGACTTCTATTTTTAGACCACAGCGGAGTGACACCACAGCAGAGTGACTGCTCAGTCTAAATATAGAACAGTCAAATATTATTAGCTCATAATAATATTTAGACTATAAACTTTGTCTTATTCTCTTGGAGCACTTCAGGATGAGTTACGGATGTGGCACATGCAGATCCCAGAAGGAAATACGTGGTTACCTATGGGATGACTAATATTTCATGCAGGACTTCAGTTAGAACTCAAGTGAGTTGAGTTTAGTGGACTGGAGTTGCAGTTGATGGAGTTGTGTTCAGTTTAGCTTTGTTAAACTGGTTGTATTTAGTCTAACTGGGAAATAGACTAGAGATGAGTTGGGTGAATTAGTTATTAATTAATTCACAAGTTATTAACTCATAATACAACTAATGAATACATCAGTTAACTCAGTTGCATGTCAGTGCATGTTCAGTTCAGCAGGGACAGGTGTTAGAGAATCAGATTGCTATCAGTTGTGACTATAGTTGTGCACCAGATCTTGCACAAATCAGGGGATTGAGTATGCCAATGAGTTTTCCCACATTGTATCTTGTGCTCACGTGATTTAGCCAAGGAAAGACGTGGTTTCCTTGGAATTATCACCGGTTCTTGTGCAGGTATTGAGCAGCGGAGGCAGGCAAGCAGCGGAAGAGATTTGAGCCAGTGATTGATTCAGATCTGAGCTGTATTGTGTGTAACAGGTGGAGCTGGTACTGGATTGCTTGTGATAAGCATTGTACTTTGTAATGTTACATGACTCAATCATTAATATACAGATAGTTGGGGTTTTTAGCGAGATGCTTTCCCCGGGATACATACTGTGTTAATGTGTGAATGCTCTTGATGTTTTATTGTTATTGATGCTGCTATATTGATGATCAACGTAGAGGAGCTTATGTATTGTGTATGTTTTCCGCAATAGTACATGATCAGGATAATCTCTGTTGAATATGTGTTAAATTATTCAAAATTTCTACAATGGCCCTATAATTGGAGGGATTATTGACGTCACCGCTCTTGAAAAGAGGTATTGCCAGACTAGTTGTCCAATCTGTGGGGAGCCCTTGTTGTATGGTGTTGTTGAAGATTTTTGTAATGTGAGGTGCAAGAATATTTGAGCCCCACTTTAGATATTATGCTTGGAGTTCAACTAAGTCTTTTGCTTTTCCAACACCCAACTTCTTAATACATATCTCTACCTCATGTACTGTGAAGAGTTCAGTATCAGTGTTGACCAAGGGGGGAGGGTCAACCTTGGAAACTTGCTCATAGAGTTGTCTTGCATAGTCAAACGATTTAGAAGCTGTAATATTATTTCCAATTTGTATCTTTTTAGGTTGGAGCTCCTTCCAAAATAATTTGAGATTATTTTTCCCAAGGAAGATTAGTTATTCCCTCCTTGAAACCATGAAATCAACATTTTTCTTGCTTAATAACTGTTTGTAAGATTTGAGCTTTATGTTATCCTTGTTTTACTCTTTCCACATTCTCCTTGCCTTTTTGCATTGCTCGTCAAACCAAACATTAACCAGAAAGCAATTTGTTTCAGACTTCTTAGTTTTTGTTCTTTTGCACTTTGCAAGTGCGCGTTGAATTAAATGTGTTATTTCATGACTATGAAAGTTGTGAATTGTAATTGTGATTTTCTCCTACTCAAATAGCCTCTCTAGCGTTATTTTGAAAGTACTACAATTTTCTGGGGTCAAAAGAATTCTGCCCTGTGGGAGATTTTGTTAGAGATGCTGAATTTTTTACTCTAATTGTTTTTTTCCAATCCAAGAGGAACATAAATAAATTGACTTATGATCTGATTTCAAATCTCACAATTGATCTCCAACCAAAACTTCTTCCATTTTCTCACACAAACCATGCAAACAAATTACATAATCTATAAAAATGAAAACAAAAATTCATATATTATTTTTTATTTAATTATTATCATTTATTTAATTAAAAAATATTATAGATAATACTTTCACTGATACACTTGATGCTTTCAATTCTATTTACATTTCTTTTACACTTTTACAAGCTAAAAAATGAGTTTTCTCCCCCACTATTCCTGTAATACGAGAGAATAATATCTGTTAATATTAGATGCCATGTTAATATAGTATAGTTATTTTGACTTAATATATCTAAAGATGTTGATACTTTATACATATAAATAAATGTTATTATAGTATCTCCCGACAAATGTCATGTGCCATGTTGACGTGGCGTAGTTCTGTTGGGACTTTATCGTATCGTCATTTACACAGGGTCCAGCTGTGTCTCCGCTGTAGAGCATGTCATATGCAATGCAATAGGCATTATTATTATTATATCAAATCACCGTACTGCATCGAGCCGTGAGTGACGCACATACGACACGTGAGAGTCGCCATGAATGAAAAACAGTGTGTACTCTCCCATGATATTCATGCCTCCCAGCCCCAGCTGTCCAGAGCAGTCTGAGTTGGAATTGTACTGTACTGCAGAGTGGGTACAATCCTCAAACACTCTCACTATTATATTCGATGCACAAGCAAGAGAATCAAGGAGCAAACCCGTTGACCTTATTATCCCCGCCGTCTTATAACGCATTCGGTTGATGTTTTTTTTCTGTTAGACCAAAAATTGCAAGGTTAATGTTATAATTGGGATAAACCCGTTGACCTTATTATCCCCGCCGTCTTATGGAGTAATCACGAATTCATATTGCTGGAATTGTGCTGATTGATATTCCCATGCGAAGTTATTTAACGATGACTGAAATTATTACAACCTTGCCATTCAGGTCTTAACATGTGGCAATCTGAGGCTTTAACAATAGGCACGTTTACATGCTTCTAGTCTCAATCTTGCTTTTCATATTGTTGTTATAATTATTAAATCTATTTATTTTAGTTTTCATGGCTGGCTCCAAAGTTTTTTTACCATAGTAAGTTCAGTGTAGATCTATTTTAAATGTTCATTTAACATGATTTAACATGAACCGAGAGGGATTTAATTTTTTCACATGTAATTTTTTTTAAATGTTTTATTTAGTTATTTTAATTTTTTTTATATTTTTCATTTTTATTTTGGTTAACATGAGTAAAATTTCAAAAAAAATTTATGAGGGGCCATTATTTAAATATTTTGTATAGTTATTTTTTTTTTACTTTTAGATTTTTCATAAATTTTATTTTAGCGATATGAACTAACTTTCAATTCAATTTTGAGAATGAACTCACAACATTACACACCATACTAGGCTGTAGAATGAGCCTATAAGGCTCAACAAAATCAACGCACTGATATAGATGACATTCAAGAGAGTTTTTGAACTATCCAAAAAAACATAAATCATGATTAGAAATGTGTTTATTAGAATTTGGAGATTGTAATTTTTCTAAAAATATTTTTTATATAAATTAATTTAAATTTAATTTATATTTATTTTTTTATAAATTTATTTTATTTTTATTTTTAATTTTTTATAAATTAATTTAAATTTTAATTTATAGTGTGAAGTTATTTTTTTAATTAAAGTGAATAACAATTGTTATAGGGAGACTTTTTCCTTTCATATAAATATAAGTTAAATTTTATATGTTTTAGATTTGATATTTAGTTAATGTGTGATTTTAAATTTAATTATTATTATTATAATAAAATTTTATTGTGAAATGCCCAAGGGGCTTTGGATTGACGGTGAATGGGTGCGCTGTTAAGGCACTCCTTGCGATAGGTCACCGGTTCAAATCTCCGTGGGTACTTAGGTTAGTCTTAACGTAGAAAAAAAAATTATTGTGAAATATATATTAATTCAAAAAAACATGTTTTTATAATAATAATTATTGTGAAATATATATTATTTCAAAAAAACATGTTTCTATAAGAAAATATATATTAATTCAAAAAACATGTTTCTATAATAATATTTTTTCAGTTATTTGTAAATATTTTTATACAGAAGTTATGAATGTCATATTATTTTTTTGTATAATAATTTCTAATTTTATATATATATATATATATATATGAAAAGTGGCATGGTGATATTATTTATTTATGTTTTGAACTTAATAGAAATTCTTGAAAATTTAATATGTGAAGAAAAATTACATTCTACTTTCAAGAAATAAATTTGAACATTATACATTGTTTCTTAGACTTAGAAGTCTGGTAGAATAAAAACAATGTTTTACTTTTATAAAATAGGTATGCAAAAGAGTAATTTTAGAGGCTTGATATATAGATTGTAAGCTGTTGGAGTTTGGTTTACCTAACCAACACAACAACTTAGATGTAATCCCCCATTAAGTATTCATAACTTTCACTTTAATTGTTTTGAATTTCAAACATCATGTTTGTTATGAAGATATAATAGGTTAATATTTAATGAATATTTAATAAATTGTTATATTTTTTACACATAACATTCCTATTAGTCCATGTGTTGTTTATACAAGCATTTTCTCATTGGAATAACAATGTCATTAGTTGAGATTTCATCAACACTAAAAACCATTGTGAGCTTTTTCTTTCAACAACTCACTCTCAATGACACTCTAGTTGACATTACTAATAGAAGGGGGCATGGGGAAATACTTCCAATATTTGTAGAGCCTCTACAACTTTTTGTTCATTATTTTTCATAATGCACACCAAGTTCTTGACTATGCATGCACAATTTAGTTGCCCATGCATCCCAAAAATTCCAATATTCCTTGAGAATATTGGCCCTACCTATGAACCATTTGTGCGAGACCTCATAAATCCGTTACCACAAGATTTATTACCACTGAGGAAGAACAATATATTCTTTAACATCGATATATTGACAAATATGTTGCTTTAATTTTCTTTACATATGACGTACATTGAAGCATCTAAAGTCAATCCTAACAAAAATGTTGTTTTAGTTTCAAGATGGGGTATGCATAAGACCTATAGCAACTGTGAAGGGAAAACACCAACAAACAAAATAGAAACGTAGCAGTATTGTATGGATACTAAAAAACACATTATTCTCCATTCATGTATATCTTTATTGTTTTTTACTTTAATTTAACTATATTCAAAGTTTAATAATTACACCAAGCAACGGGGAACGCTAGCTATGCGACCTTGTTGCAATATAAATCATTCATTTGAAGCTCCCAAGTCTATAAAATCTTTTCATAAGATTCATTGTATGGTTTGAGGCGACGAAATTGTCCATTTGATACATTTTAAAAGCTCTTAAAATAAAAGCTATGCAAGTGTCATTAAATTAAAATAGAAAGCTTAATCAATCCATTTACATATAGATAAATCTAAAATATATTATATCTAATAATAGAGCTTCTATTAGATTGCCTTCACATTTTTAACATTTCCCTCTAAGCACTTGTTATGGATATAAACCTAAATTCTACATCTTTTTAACCTATATTTTAATGAACATAAATCTTGAATTTTATTTTGGTTTAAGTCAAATTATTAAATTAATTACACACCTATCCTTAAATTATTTTAAAGTATTTATTAATCTATATATTATATATATATAATATATACCATAAGATATTGTATTCCCAATATATATAATTAGAATGCAATATTTATTTTATAAGTTCATAATTTTTTATATAATAATTTCTAAAAAAAATTATAGTACATATAAATAATAAGTTGAAGCATTCAATTCTGAAAATGGTGGTTGATGCACTCTGTTAGTGTCAGTCTTTGCAGCCTTCCTTCAGTGATCAAACATGCTCTTACAAAGTGATTTTAAGGTGTCAAGGTCAAATTTTGTGATTTCAAAGAGTCTTCAAGCAAAATTTGGTCACTAGGCATTAGGTCTAGGGGTTGCTTTTACTCCTGTCAAAGTTGTCCAAATGTCGGTAAATGTCACCATTCGACTGAGTGTACCATCATTCAGAGGGTTTTCATCATCATGTCAAGTTCCATTGGGTCATTTTATAGCTTGTTCTTGCTTCAGTTGTGCCTAGGTAAGGTCCATTTTCCTCTCCTAGGGTTTTGGAGGTAATTTCTCTTGGATGGTCAAATCATTAGAAAAACTTGTATCCTGATGTTCATACACTTTCCCCTATCATTAATGTACCTTATTAAACACTTCCCATCACTGAGATCCCCCAAATTCCTCATTTTTGCACAAACCCTAGTTTCTTGCCACAACTTGGCAATTTTCTAGGCTAGGCCTGTGTTTTTCCCTTTTGGACCCCTTCCCCTCACTCAATCTTTGAGATTCCACTTTCCCCTGCTTCCTAACATCGCTCCCTACTTCCCAAAATTTCCCCAAGAATTTAGAAGCCCCTTATCCCCTTCATTTCGCTTCATTTCTACAAAATCACTTGTTTCACACATCGAGGTAGGTTTCACTCAAAATATGTTTCAGAGCAATCAAAGATTAATTTTTAGAAAACTGAGAGAGGTTTTTGTCCAAAACATACCAAAAAATAAAAACCTCCCTCACTTTTTACACACGTATCATGGTTTTAACGAAATTTCAAAAATACCATTGCCTCAGGAGAATTGAATGCACCTCTGAAGTAACCTTGGGAAAATCAAGATTTATCCTATCATGGTTGGCTAAATGACTTGCTTGATGAGTCAAAGGATAATTAGACATAAATATATTTCCAATGAGCTATCATGATCTCAATTTGGAGTTGAGGAAGGCCTTCAAAAGTTGACTGCAACGGCGCCCCGCTTTGAGGCAACCTCATTCTGCTCATTTTGACAAGTTTTGGGAGATTTGATTTATGACAAGGAAAATAAAGTCCAAATTGAAAAATGTTACTTGGGTTGGAAAGTAGACTCTAAGATATTTCCAACGAGCTATCACACGCTCAATTTGTACACCGGGAAGGCCTCCAAAAGCCTCCTGCAAAATGCACTATGTGGCGCGCTACGCACTAGGCTTCACTGGCCTGTGTAAAATTACATGTGCGCTACGCATAGGGAGCGCGCTACGCATTGGGCCAGAACATAAATTTTTTTCCACTGCTCTTCAAAATTCAAATTCTCTCAGTCTCCTTTGCCTCATGTAAGTTT
The DNA here is from genome assembly GCA_000404065.3 of Pinus taeda. Lineage (NCBI taxonomy): Eukaryota > Viridiplantae > Streptophyta > Pinopsida > Pinales > Pinaceae > Pinus > Pinus taeda. The sequence goes on along the minus strand of APFE031003501.1, from coordinate 30,432 downwards.
AAATCATCTTGCTATTATCTTTGGTCAGTGTTTGGAGTTGTTTGGAGATCGGTTGTAAGAGTATGAATGTTGAAAAACACAAATCCTACTCTCTTGTAAAGAAATGCCTCTTTAGGGTTTGAATTTGAAGTTTTAGAATCTGACTTTGGTGCCAAAACATTCCATATCTCACTTGTATTTTCCTTTCCCCACTACTGTCATATCATCATACAATGCCTCCCTTTTCCCTATTCTCTTCAAAATCACTCATATCACTTCGTCCCTCTCCTATTTCCCTATATCCCATCCCTAAAACTTGCCATTTGTTACCACTTTCCATCCTTCATATCAGTTATAGATTCCAAAATTCCATACAGTCAAGTGACTGTACTCACATCCTTAATTTCACTTGACTCAAGCATATTCTTTTCACTTAATTGAAATCATGTTGTTCCCATAGCTCATTTTCCCACAGTCCACTATTCACACGACCCTATTTCCCACAGTTCCTCCCAAATTTTGCGTTTGAAAAAAAAGCACCAAATCCTCATTCTTCATCTCATTCAAGCCAACAAAGATTTTGCAACATCATGGAGGCGGACATCGATACATTATATGACCAAGACAGATATTGCACCACTGAACTGCATACACTAGGAGGACACTGAAGCGTCGTGAAAAACCTGATCCACTATGTATTTTGGCCGAGGCTTCGTTGGTTAGGAATAATACATGATGGAGGGTCTTCGCTCCGAATTTGAGCAAATTCGGAGAAATTTTTGTCATTTTGAAAAATTTTGGCCTAAAAACAGGTTTTTCAGCCCAACGCATATCGCGTCGACGTTGATTGGGACACTTTCTGAAGGAAAACTTTACATTTTTGGGTTTTTCATGGTAAGTTATGCATGCTCAAGTATTTCAAAAGCATTTCATCAAGTTTTGGATGATCAAAAGGCCCAAAAACACCATGAAAACCACCTTGCTGCCACCTTTTGCTCCAACAGGAAGTACTTCTGGGAGAATGACATTTTGAAGGGGGAAATGAGCTCCAAATTGGGAAATTCCACTTGGGCTGGATAGAAGACATCCAGGGCTTTCCAACCAGCTATTGTGAGCTTAATTTTGATGTCAGAAAGTGCCCCAAAAGTAAGCTGAAAGGCGCGCGACGCATAGAGCTCAGGCGCGTGGCGCATAGAGATTTTTGGTCAAATTTTCATCTTCCTGCTCAGGAATTCGGCCAGTTTTCACCAGTTTCACCATCTGATGTAATATGTGACTTATCTTGATGTAATTTGATGTGTATGATGTAACTTTGGCACTTATTTACCTATTATAGATGATTCATTTACAAAATAGCAAAAATTTAATGTAATGAATCAGTTTCCCTTCTTTTAGAGATAGGTTGTTTGGAAGGGGTTAGGATGGTCTATAAGATGTATTTTCTCATTCATTTTCAAAGGTTGGAGAGGTTGGACTCTTGGGAAAGATTTTGGCACACTATTGTACATATTTTTCATATTTTGGCTAAGGAAAGATCAGAGGTTTTGCAGCACCTGTTGGGATTCTTGTGGCTTTCAGTTCTTGATGGTGTTTTCTCTCATTTTATTGGAAGTTCTTTCATGTTTAATGTATGCCATTCCCTTCTTATGCTTCTGAAACTAAATGAATGAGTAAATGAGGTTGAATCCATTGATTTCAGTGCTCTGCCTTTGAATTTGTTTAGTTTTACATGTTTTCGCCTGTTTGGAGAGGATCCATGTTCTCCCTTGCTCTCTTCAGCTCCTTTTCGTTCTGATCCATCCATACACTTAATCAAAAAGCATTAAGACTACTGCCTACCTCGCCCCAACTCGAATTCTGCAAAGATCTGGCCTTATCCTCGGACCCAAAATTGTTTTTCCCATTTCTCCAACAAAACCCAAAAAATCAAAATCAAACTTTCCTATCTCTTTACTAGCCTAAAATCAGTTCCCATTCTAGAGTCATCTTGCACCCTATTTCTCATTTTATCGAGATTGACTGGAGAGAGCCCTGGTTTGATGTAGCCTTGAGTTTTACCTTATTTCAGCCTAAGGTAGATTTGAGCGCTAACACACTCATGCAAGGAAGTTGTTGTTAAGAAGTTGAGCAATCAACCATTTAATCAGGTCAGGGGGTTACATGCCTCAGTGTAAAAACAATGTTCCACCTTACTAGTTCAATGCAATAAGGAAATATACAATTTAAATGCACATGGATGCAAACATAGGTAGAAGAGAGGAGAGAATGGAGGAAGCTAGGGTTTAAACAATGTATGGCGACCAGGTGTAGGCCCTAAGAGGCGACACAGGTGGAGGCCACAAGGCCAAGATCGTGACAAGAGGTCGTACAGGAGGTGGACGACTAGACGAGGAAGGCTCGAGAATGTCAGGAAAAGAGGCGCAGAAGGGGACAGGTGGAAACTGAAGGACAATCCATTTTCTGGGACAGGGAAGCCAATATCCTCATGAACGCCCTCAGAAAATGACTACGAGCAGAAAAATGGGATTAAACTGGAGGGTAAGTTGTGCTGCCACTCCCCACCCTCAGCACGCGATCACAGGCAAGTTTGAGACGGGTGTTTTACCCGCTAAGCAACTATCAAGGAGTAGACAACAAAAAATGATCAAACCCAATGACACAGTTGATCTGGACCGCGAACCTGGTGACCTTTTATTGATATGGGGTTTGGAAGTAATGAACCAGAATATTGAAAGGTATATTTGTCCAGCTGAATGAACTGGGAGGAGGAAGGGAAGCTCGGAGACAGTATGGAAGCAGGGTAAAACCCTAGGTCTGATAGAGGAGACTTAGTTTTTTCCTTCCTGGAAAGCCAGGAGAAGCAGCAAAAGCAGCAGGCGAAACTGTCCCTGTTGGAACAGGGAGCAGCGAAAAACAATAATCTCCAAGTAAGTATTGAACCATCTCATCCACTTTGTCATTTTTACTCAGGAGGGTTCGCAGACATTGTGATAAGCTGTGGGCTAAGAAGCAAGGAGGAATGGAGATCAGGGCCGATACTGGGGGGGATTTAGGGCAAGTTAAGAAAGGGTTTGGGTCTGGGTCGATACAGGGCCAGCCGGAAAAAAACCTGCTCCCTATCAGTCGTAGCAAGGGTCCACTACAAAATCTGGGGACTAAGGACGGAACAACGGGGGCTATGAAAACCACTAAGGTTATAGATGAGACCTGGAAGGAATTAGGGGAAAGGCTAAAGAAGGTAAGGGGGTTAGAGTGGACAGAGGTGGAGGATAGGAGAGGAGTGGGTAGTCAGATCGCGAGGAGGTTTTGATTCAGGATGTAGGAGCAGTAGAATACAACCCGAGAGGAGGAAGTCGGAAATCAAAAGAAGTACGGAGTGCAAGATCACTTCCAGTCGAAGCAGCAAATGTGGAATCAATCTCACAGATCAAGGAGGAAGGGTCACGACAAAAGTAGGCGGGGTAGAAGAGGGAAAACCCCAAAATAATTAAGAGAAAGGATCCCATAGCAAACCTGTTCCTTGGAATGGACGTGTAAATTAATGAAGCCATGGAAGTAGCGGACTTAACCTTGGTTGGAAGGGCGCGGGGGAAAATATATTCCACTAAATTCATATAGGAATGGACCTCACAAAACTTGTAGGACGCGCCGAATAATTCATATCAGGTCACAACGCTGGCGAAAGGATCGTTTATAGTCAAATTCAAAAGAAACGAAACTCTGGAATGGGTTTTGGAAAGGAACTGGGCTTTCAGGAACCACCCAATCTTATTCAAAAGATGGAGTCCTATGTTTGATGCACAAAGGGAAAGGGTGGATGAGCTACCGATTTAGGTTTGTATGCTAGGGCTCCCACCGTTTCTATGGGTAGAATTGGTATTCAGAGCTATCAGGAATCACCTTGGGAAATTCATGGAGGCAGACTTGTCATTTTTGCAGACCATAGACCAGGGGATGGCACGTATACTAGTCAGTTTAAATCCTTGGGCAGGCTTGGTAGAAGAAATACAACTTCATTACAAAGATTATAAGTATGTCCAATAACTAGACTATGAACACCTGTCGTTTCGATGTCACAGGTGTCATATCTATGGACATCTGGCAAAAGAGTGTCCAATGGGCTTTAGAAGGCATAGCAAACAAAGGTTCCAGCCTTTCGTTAGTGGGTGGGCAAAGGAGGAGCCTCCGATCATATGCCAATATTGTTAGAATTATCAAAGTATCCCAAAAAAAGGTAGCGCCTTTCAAATTCAATTCAGATTGGTTACTAGAGGGGTCTTATAACTCCCTCTTCAAAGAAATATGGAGACTTGTGAGGGGCAGTGATTCCGAGGAAAAAGATTTCCTTTTTATGAAAAACCTGAAACATCTCAAAAAAGTAACAAAGGACTGGGCAAAGGCCAAGAAGATGAAAGAGGAGGAGGATCTCATACAAATAGGGAAAGAATTGCAAATCCTAGAAAGCCCAGAAGTTGATGGATATGAAACAAAAAAAAAGGGATAGAATAATGTTATTGGAATCTCAAAGGAGAAAAATACTTTTAGCAAGAGAAGAACAATGGCGTCTAAAAAGCAGAGCCATCTAGCTAAAGGCGGGGGATGAGAACACAAAATTCTTTCATAATTATGCCAAAGGAAGGAAAAACTCGAACACTATTTGGTCACTAAAGACAGAAGGAGGTCAACAAAAAAGAACATTTGAGGAACTTTCAAAGATGGAAATTAGACAATTTAAAAGCTTATTCACTGCCCCAACAGAAGTATCCCTAGCAAGGTAATCCGAACAACACAAACCTTTCCTCGCTATGTGGGCAAAGGGGACTCCTGTGACCTTATGAAGGAAGTCTCGAGGGGAGAGGTAGAAGGAATCCAAAAATATATGCAAAAAGATAAGAGCCCTATACCGGATGGTTGGACGGTGGAGCTATTCCAAAACTTCTTTGAACAAATCGGAGGTGAACCGATAGAAGTCGTGGGAGAATCTAGAAGGAAATGAGCAATATTTCCCCCTTTCAACTCAACCTTCATAGCTCTCATCCCTAAGAAAGAAGAACCTTCTTCTTTAGAGGATTTTAGACCAATCTCTCTCTATAACTGTATCTACAAAATTATAGCAAAGGTGATCACTGAAAGATTAAAACCACTACTATCCAGGCATATATCCAAAGAAAAGTTTGGTTTCTTGGAAAGGAGACAGATTCATGAAGTGATTGGTGTTGCCCAGGAAACCATATATAGCTTAAAACAAGAAAAAAAGCAAAGGGTTCAGTAGTGAAAATATACATGTCCAAAGCATATGACCGAATCAGCTGGATGTATTTTCGTATGCTCCTCACCCACTTGGGCTTTCAAATAGATTTCATAAATTGGGTTATGGGATGCTTGACCAATGTAAGTTTTGTGGTAATGGGGAAACATCCAACTTCTCTCAAAGCTAGAGAGGGTTGAGACAGGGATGTCACCTATCTCCCCATCTCTTCCTGTTAGCAGCTGAAGGGCTCAGCCAACTGCTCTTAGAAGCTAAAAGGAAAGGTGTAATTAAAGGTTTGGAAGTGTCTTTCAATATGCATATAACCCATCTCCTATTTGTGGACGACATCTTGATATTTAGTAATGGAAGAAGAAGTGAAATAAAGGAATTAAAAAAGATACTGGAATTGTTCCTAAAGACGACCATAATGCAAGTGAACAAGGAAAAATCACAATTGCTGTTAGAAGGGTTCAGTAGATTGGAAGATCATCAAATAATCAAAGATCTGCTATTTGAAGAGCGGAAGTTAGAGGATAGCTTTAAATATCTGGGTTTCTTTTTGAAACCTAATTCATACAAGAAAAGTATTGGATTTGGCTAATAGCAAAAATAGAAGCAAGGATCACCCATTGGAGCTACAAATGCTTGTTTAGGGCTGGGAGATTGACCCTCATAAAATCAGTCCTAATGGCTATGCCAGTCTATTGGGTTGTACTCGCCTGGGTTCCTATGGGCAGGATCAAAGGAGGAGACGGGATTGCCTTAGGTGGCATGGGAAAAGGTGGCAAGGCCAAAGGAATGGGGGGGCTGGTGAATAAAAGACTTAACAACCTTTGCACCTTCCTTAGCTGCAAAGCTGGGTTGGATATTAATATATATGGAGAATCTATGGACAATGGTGGTAAAAAGGAAATACATTGATCCCACTCTGATAGAGGAGTGGATTAGGATTCCAACCAAAACAAGCTACGATAGATGCTTTTAAAATTATAGAACAAGGCTTGACTTGGCATGTAGGGAATGGAGAACAAGTAAGGATAGGGAAGGACCCATGGGTGGGATGTAACGAAGATTACTCCCTTTCCCCAGGTCTCATTCATCAACTCAATTTAAGAGGCATTCAGAACTTAAGCCACATCGGGAACCCAGGTCGCTCAAATATTTGGGGCCAAGCTTGGCTAGCGGGAGTAGATCTAAACCTAAATCTAGAATGGAGAGAGGAATGGCTCAACTACACCAAGGAATTGTCTAGGTCAAACGTCAGGCTAAGAGACAGACTAGATTAGCTGGTATGGGCACATGCGAACACTGGCACTTACACCCCAAAATTCGGTTATAAATTCCTAATGTCAAAAAAAGGCTGGGGGGATCAAGCCTAGTGGGTTACCTCATTATGGAAAATGCAAAGTCCTGCTAAGGCCCGCATGTTATTTTGGTATCCTCAGGAAGAAGGTGCCAACCTAGGATTTATTGCAGAGAAGATACAAATCGGAACTAGGAAGATGTGCCTTATGTAAAAATAACATTGAAATGGTCCAACATATTTTCTTAGAATGTCCATTTACTAAGGAAGTGTGGCAGGAAGTAGGGAGACTGATCCAACAAAGGGTGATATGGGAAGGAAGGTCTATTGAAGAAGTATGGTAGAGCTGGTGGAAGAATTTCTCAGGAGGGAATTTGAGGAACCTACCTCTTATCGTTGCTTGGGGTATATGGTTAGCTCAAAACAAATGTATTTTTCAAGATCAAATCCCCTTGGTAGGAAGGATAGCAGTAGGATGCACGACAATCTACGCAAGTATCCCTAAACCGAGGTGGGAATGAAACTCTCGACCTGTAAGAGAGGAGCAAATAAAGGAAGGAGTGCCTTAGGCTTATTTCGATGGGGCTTCCAATCAAAACAACCAATGCAGGGTTGGGATAGTAATACAACTAAACAATCATAGAATATAAGACTCAAAGCCTCTGTGGGCTTGGGGAACGGATCAGACAACTTTGTAGAACTGTCTGCATTCAAACTCCTTTTATGTTGGTTAACCCACCTGGAAATCCTCACGGTTCAGATCTTCGGGGACTCGATGAAAATTATAAAATGGTTTAATGGAATGAGCAGATGTCAGAATTATATATTATCTCCATTGCTAGATGAAACAATATGTTTAAATTTTTTCTTTAATGATTTCTCTCTATGTCACATATACATGGAACACAATGACGCAACAAATTAGCTTTCTAAAGCGGGTTTGCAACAAGATATGGGCAGTTGCAGGATAGAGGAGGTTGATCGGGATGAGGTCCATGTGTCGGATCAACCCCCATATGCTTAATAATCACAAAACACTCAATGCTCTACTGTGGATTCCCACATCTTGTCAGTCTTTTTGTTTATGTTTCAGCTTTCTTATATTTCAGTAGAACTGTTCACACTACTCTTAAAATGCATAAATTTATTTTTTCACAAAAATACCAAACATATAGCAGAACCATTCCTGTTTGGGTTGTTTTCCTCCTTGAGGAGGCCCGAGAATGGCTCGGGATTTTTTCTCTTAAAAAGACTTGGTAAGAACTCATATCTTTTTTATTTTTAGATACATGATGATGAATCCCAGATAGCTGATCAAACAGGGTTGTTTTCCTCACTAAGGAGGCCCGGTTTTAAATATGATCAGTGTTCATATGACAGAAAAGTGAGATGGTAGAAGTTGAAAGGCACTCAAACACCATCTCATGAAAACTCTATGGTGAGAAATCATACAGTTAATTGAATGCTTGATTGCTTATACTATGTAACTTTTTATAAATCTTAATAAAAAGTTCGATTTTTTCCTTGGAAAAAAAAAAGTTGAAGTATTCAATTCTATATTTTAAGCTTTTAACTAATGCACTCAAATTCTTGTTCTCAAATCTTGATGTTAAGATGAATCTTTGAAAACTCAATGTCACAAATGAGGAGTCTAGGTTCCTTGTATGGAATATCAACCCCTAAACATTATCAAGGAAAGTAATACTAGTAAAAATTTATGTTGATGCATGAAAGTATCTTTGGACTATCAAGATATCATCTCATCCCATAAATTTCCACAAGACATGAGTGGATCTCAACATTTATTTTTACTAACATATAGTCAAAGTGGAGCAATAACAACCCATGACACTTCCTATTTTGCACACAAAAATTCTACAAAGTGGTGTAAAATGCCCCACATGTACTAAGAGCATCCAAGAGATAACTATCATAGGGTGATACAGGAGCATTGTGTTGAAAATAATACTGAGAGGGGGGGGGGGGGGGGGGTATCTAGTCCTTTTAACAATTCTTCCTTATTTATACTTTGAATTATTTTTTCATATCAGTACCATAAACAATGAGCATGAACAAGAAAAACAGACAGTCACATCAAAGAACACCAGATATAAGGTGGAAACCCAATGTGGGTGAAAACCAC